>JANBQC010000110.1:25877-40254 GCA_027576995.1 Dimargaris cristalligena
GGAGTAGAGTAGAGTAGAGTAGAGTAGAGTAGAGTAGAGTGAAAACACCGCCACTACTCCTCGGCTGGCTGTTTGATTCTAGTCTATTAATAATTCCCGGTTATCCCTTTCCCCATTGCTTCGTCTGGCTGTATCCAATACCAGTGCCTGGAAGGGCCGTCCGCTTGATATCTCTTTCCCTTCCCCCCCGTATAAATCGCCGGCCTACCTTGTCAAGTGGATGTTCGTGGCCATCCTGCCCCACCTGGCCTTAAGACCACCCCGCCAATCCATTGGGCCTGTTTCAAACAGCGTCTCTTATACCTCTACTCTACTCTACAGAATAAAACATATATAAATGGAAACGGAAACGGTCCAGTCTTCGTTTCCCACACCGCCATTCCCAACCACACGCCGACTCAGATGGCCACGACCTAATAATAGATGGACCAGGGTGTGGTGGTGGTATATGGTATAGAATGAAGCTAAGTCGTTGGTTCGCAAAGGGGCTGCTGCTCCGTTAAGCCCCTGTGTCCCGCGCTCTTTGCTCGCCCACCCCTCAATTACTTACACACCTAAAAATCGATTCTCAGCCGGGCAGTAGTTTAACCCCTGGCAACCCGCTCCCCGCAAATAGACGATAAAAATACCCAATTCCGTTTTAGCCAAAAGGCTTTTTGTGGCAGTTTTAATAAAAGATTCGGTCTAATCTATGTGAGGTGACATCACTTTGGCGGCCCCACAGCATTCCCTTGCGGCCATTGGATGTGCGGTTGCCATCGACCTGTCTCATTGGTAAAAACACCCGTCACAAGCGGGCTTGAAACCCTTCCCCCCCCCTTGTGCCCGTCGTTCCTATCACCCAAGCCCTGCCATCATCGGCGGATGATGACTATTAAGCGGCGCCGTGAACGGGGCCTCCAATGATTCCTAGCCCCCCGTCGTTGATTCGACGCGTCTAGAGCGCTGTGCTATTTTTAGATTTCGGAGAGTGTGGCCACATGACCTCTCTACAGTGTGCTTACTAGTTAGCGATAGCCTTTAATCCCCTCTCTTATTTACTACCTGTAATTTCTAGTTGTCCATTTCCACATACTGTACGATACAGTGCCTTTTACTTCATAGCTGAAGGTCACTCTATATTTATCCCCGGCTTTGCAGTTTGTAGGTTTTATTCGTCATTTTTTCATTATTTTTTTTAAAAAAATTACACAACATATACACCATTCATGGCAGCCCCTACGCTAGTCGGCATATGCCAAGTTATTAAAAGACGGGGGTCCTATTTCTCCCGCTGGATCCATGTGGTAGTTCCTATTAATATTTTCGTGATGGTGCTTTTCCATGGTCAAGTGAGACAGTGGGCTTCCCTTTAGCAGCTACATTGAGTGTTTTTAAGCAGTCGATAGTGCTAATATTTGGACTACTAGTATAATCCTGTAGTATTAGTGCAGCTAGGCGAAGCAAACATGTAATGTGATATTGGTCATGCCAAAAAAAAATAAGTGATCAAGCCATCTATGATATCCCCTCCCGCACACCTTACTCGTTGCGGAGAGTCTGCTAATCCGCCCGATATGCAAACTGGTCCAGGAAACCTTGTAAAGAAAACAGGGCTGAAAGGACCGGTGGTTCACCTCCGCCGACTCTTCCGCTTTGTGCCTTCCGCTTTACCGCTCACTCAACCCAATGTCCAATCCCTATTATGGGCTCCGATTTTTTAATCCAAAATTCCAAATTTGAGTAAAGTCTCTCTTCCCTTCATATTTCCCCCCGCTATTGTTGAAAGGGTCACTGTTGGAATTGGGCTAAGTATAGAAGGCTAGCAATCCCCCCTCGTATAACCGCGTATTGGTCGAATCCGGCATGCGTCGTCCCTATTGGCTGATGAACCCAATAACAGGGGGGCTGACTGGGCTTGGGTGAGACCTGCCATTCCCTCATCTACCTTACCAGCCAACCCTTCTATTTGGCTATTACATGTGTCGCACCAGTACTACGGGTGTTTTGTAGCCCCGGCCGCAGCCAGGTGTGCCGACTGGATGTTGAAACCCGCTTATTGTTAAAGTGCCCGGGTTGATTATATATAGATTACATGTAACTCCAATAGAAAAAAGGGAAGCACCATGAACAGTATACGGCACGTTATTGTCCGTGTATACAGCTACCATTTCCATTTAGTATAGTTTTATTGAACATTAATAACCTCGGGTCTCTGATACAAATATTAATGGTTTGACGTAATAATCGGTAGGTTCCCCTCATGGGCCTTACGTTAAAGCAGGTTACGCCAATTTTCGATTCTTTCACCCCTGAGTCGTTATTCCGTCATCTCAACTGACACCTGCGCTAAACTGCCCCGTCTCCAGAAAGGTCCCCGCGATTCGGGTGGATGTAAATGACGAGCCTTTTTCATTGAGCTTAATCCTTCAAACACCTTGGTTCTTTATCAATTTACCCCTATCACATGGCCCACCCGGAATAACTATTAGGGGGTACGCCTACGTCGGGGAAGGGGGCGTAATGTTGGATAGTAAAAAGTGACCCTGCCTTATGAAGGTTCGGTGTTGGCAAAGCGAGAGGGATAGGGATAGATTGGGTGCTATATATAGCTTCTCATTATACTCAGTAATGTCTATCCTTGGGGGTGACCAATACGGCAATATGATGTTCAAAGCGATGGTCCGTCGCTTCCCTAATCCACTGTATTAGGCCTCGGAGTTGTAAATAATATTGATGGATGTGTCCTAAAGTTGGATCGGCGCACTATATTCAAATCACTATCAGTGTGAAGGAGGCGAAATGGAAATGCGAAGCATATACCTTTAAAGGTAGAAGATGGTCAAATTAATATGGGAGAGATTTAACCGAACTGTACAACGAAAAATCCGTTGGATGAAGTAAAAATTACTGGTTAAGAATAAATATCCCATATGTAGTCCGTCATACTCTCCCTGAACATAGGCCTAATGCCAATCCGAGTCTATCGATTAGTTTGGCAATCAATGCTTCGCAAGCCGGTCGGTCTCATCGCCAGATCATTTCATACAAAGGAGATGAGTAGTAAAAATCCCAATGTATTCCCTTGTCGTCGCCAATGCTACGAGTCCGTAAGCCCCGGCCATTATTAAATCTTGACCAGCATCGACCAACCAGTAGGCCACCTTGCGATTTACCAACTCGCCCAAGACATACACAGTCACATTAAAAGAATCTGGATTCCGATAACCTATACTGTTTTTTTTCCTTCTTTATATCGTGGGGGGACTCGCTTAGGCCAACCCATGTGGCCATTAAACCATTGCTGAACTAACTAGTATGGTTGGGAAGCCGCGGATTTGGAGGCTTAAAACTTAAAGCCCACGGGGTATCCTTCCAATGTCGATTAAGTGGATTGTCATGGACTACCGCTTTCCGCTTCTCCAATCCACGGATACGTGGACAAAAATGGGATCCATCACCCATTTATGAAAAGTAACTTCAAGGAGTCACTGAGTGACCGCCAAAGCTTGCGACAGTAGCACTGTCATTAATAGAGTGTGCGAAAACAAGTAGCTATTTATTAATTTGATACATTACGGTGGTGTATCATAGGACTAGGTGCTCAGGTAATATGTATACACCTGGTCAGAATGCGATAATTCCGAAGAATAGGCGGATAAAGTAATACCCGTAGTTAGAGACAGACATGCTGCTACTAGGAGGATAATACTAATATAAAATTGTGTAGATGGCCCATCCGTATATAACTATACAAATCGTTGAGGTGGGGAGGGAGGGGGGGAGGGTTTGGGAGCTTAGTAATTAGTTCCGAAGGGCAAGATGAACAAGATGAGGGTCGCCAAAAAGCCCACGGACCAGAAGATGGTGCGGAGGGTAGCTTGGCCACCCCAGTAGGTGACCAGGTAGAAGGCCCGGCACACCACGAAAATAATGCAAAGGGCATTAGCGCCGGTATGACTACCCGCTCCGAACCAGTTGAAGTACACGGCCAGGGCAAACATAGTGAAGGCCTCGAAGGTATTGAGGTGGGCCCCTTGGGCCCGGTGGCCGAACATAGTGCTGAGGTGACGAGGTAAGCGGGGGGTACTGTGGTCGTAGCCACTCGGGGCTTCCTGCCCATCCGACGGGACCGTGACCCCCTCGAGGGAGGCCGTGGTGGCAGCAAATCCGTTGGCAAATCGGCGGCGCGTGCGGCCGTAGTAGAGGGGTCCCAGGGAGACGATCCACAGGAGAAGCGTGGTGAAGACGCAGCCAAACTGGATGCGGTCGCTGGTGGTGGCGAACATGGTCGAGGCGGGTGAGAGATTTCAGCGAAAGGGAAGGGGGGAGGGGTCAGATGTAATGATGGATAATTAGTATGTACCATTAGCTCACTTTAATCAGTAGGTTAAATACAGCTCGAAGGGTCCATTCACCCCGAACAGTTATATATATATATATACCAATCTCCACCCCAGCACCGGTTACAGCATGGGTCAAACCAGCTCATTTGGCTTATAAGTCTATTCTCCCTTTTGTCCTCCCTCGCACCTATGCTTCCATAATATTATTTAGCTACCTTTCGGTTGTGCAAAGTATGCGAAAGCAACTGCCATGACGTCGTCTTGTGAGGGAAGGGTTGGACAATGCGGTAGTCTTGTACTGTGTCACCCCCATTAGGCAAATACCCAATTCTGCCTAGAGGTATACTGTGTATGTCGAAAAAGTCGGTCATAGATGAATGGGCAGCTTCGGATCTCCCGATACGTATCAATGCATCGAATGCGTTTATACGGCTATCGATTCACCGGGTGTAGGGTAATTTACTGCTTGTTTCTTTGATGCCCCTCATGAGCCATCCTTAATTTATGGGAACAAATGGCGTTTCGTCAATGGGGTTCCACCAAGGGGGTCGCCACACGGCGGGGCTGCTAGATTGGCCCATTCCTTATAAATTTTGAAACGTAATGGTGTTTTATTTACAAAACTAAAATAAGTAATTTTCTCGGTAGTATTTCTTAATGTATGCCGTTTATAAATGTTCGTATATATATATTGGGATACACCAATAAAACCGAATAGGTGTATGAGTGGGTGGTTTATAGATGCATGGCTGAATTGGATAGGCCTGCGTCGTATAAAACACCACGATCGGGGAGGTTTAGTCACTAAACTGTCCCAAACCAGAGGTCAATTGGAATACCTAGAATATTATATATATATATATATATATTAAAAAAAGAAAACAATGCGGGGTATTGTGTACATAAAATATGCGTAGGATAATGGAGGGGAGTGGGAAGGGGTCGAGTAGACGTGCTAACGAGTCGAGACTTAGGTCGCAAAGGGTAGAATATACAACGTGAGCGTTGCCAGAAATCCACCGATCCAAAATAACGTCCGAATGAGTGTAAAGCCCAGCAGGTACATTATAATGTAAATCATCCGAGTGAGAATGAAGATGATACAGATGGCATCGGCGACTAATGGATGGCCATTACCGAATCGGTTAAAAGCAACCCCCAGGGCAAACAGGGTAAACGCCTCCATCGTGTTACTGTGGGCGCCGATAGTGCGCAGGTCCGTATCGGAGAGGTGTTCGTAGTGGATGCGGGGAGTGGCATGGTCGTAGCCCTCGCGGCGTTTATCGGCGGACCGACGGGAGAGATAGAGGGGGATAAGGGTTAGGATCCAGAGAACCAGGGCGGCTAATACACAGCCGGCCTGGACCCGCTCGTGGGTGTCGGTATACATGGCTCTCGGGGGAGTAATAAATATGACTGAGAATGTGCGGGTATGGAGTGGCTGGAAGGGTTTATACAGTCGGATACTCGGGGCTTAAAATAGGTGGATGTGAAGGGTTAAAATTTAGTAGGCTGATGGACAAACGCGGGATACGGTGTCGAGGTTGTTGGTAGAATCTAACATCTGCTACGAATGTAGCTGCAAGAGATGAATTGGACACAGGTTATGTAAATGAGAGATAATCTATATCCCGGACATTGGTCAGTGGGGTTTATATATACATCAGGGGTGACCCGAAGCACACCATCGATTCCTTGTTTCTTCCGTTGTAGATTCCCATCCGTTAGGAAGGGTACACAAAACGTATTTTTAACCAGCCCCCCCAGATAACCATATGCCGGGCCTTTCTTGCATAGATTATATTCCCAACGGGATGGCGCGGAATTGTTAAAAATATCGTTTGTGAAACATGTCACCATTCGTATCCTTCCATCTTCAATTTTGGTTTTCATCCCTGCTTATCCAACACACTCCCCCTCTCACCACCCCACGACTTACCGCAGTGTACATTCAATACATGTGCAGATAGAGCCGTCGGCAGTTGGGATTTCAATAGAAGGTATTGGTTTATTTTCGACATGGACACGTCTTCAGTAGCACCTTTCAGGAGAGATGCCAAAGCCCTTTCTTACGCTGAAATCCCCTCGGTTCACGATATGCTGTGGTCCACACGATAAGGGAGAATATATAGATATGAAAAAGGAGGTCACTGTTGCCTGCTTCATTAATTCCCGAAAGTGCGTAGATGGCCGGGTCATCGCTTCGACATAGTCATCCCCTTGACCGACTTGTGTACAATCCCCCCCCTCCACCTTTGACTATTCTACTTTCGCGTATAAAGAAGTACCACTGAATCTAAAGAACGATGAAGAGCCGGAAGCAGTGCCACAAAGCCACCCCAGATGAGGAAATCATGAAGTAGCCTGTGTAACCCAATGGAAGCTGCTCGAGCCTCCCCTCCCACTTCCCCGCCCGACTATCACCGTCACTGATCTTCGCCATCTTATGTTCCTCGTCCAATATTCCACCGATGGGCCCGATTGAGCGGCGGTTTGGCAGGTTGTATTGGCTCATGATTGTAGACTGGATTTTGCACTGCCATCCCTAACTATTTGGTCCAGGAATGCCTGTATTCGACACGATCATTAGCAAGGTAGTGGGGGGGGTGCCTCTTGATCACAAGTATTCTTAGTAATATCTGATATTGATGTCAGGGCATCGACAGGAGGAATACAGGCCATGCGCGGCATTCCAGGTAGAGTGGGCTCAAAGTAACCCCATTACTGCAACATGACGCCATTCGTAAACACGAAAAAATCAAACTGGTTTCCGCCCGTAAGTCTTCTAGAATGGGGACTGTCTGCTCCCGGGCATATCGCCCTTTTCTTTATAGATATTTTTTAGGGACACCGATGTGGGGTAAATGAGTAAGGTTATCGGATCTAAAGTTTCAGGGTCCACGAAACAGGTTTTTAACCACTGGCCCTCTTAATCGAACACTATGCTAGACTACCGGTGGTACCTTGGCCACTGTGGCAAGAGGACTTCGGCTAGACGTATTTCAACTACCAGGAGGGGATATAGGGTTGGGGAGCTGGTACCATGTTCCAGTATGATGTAAGGGTTAGAGGGGGGTAATTGGCATAACAGTTACCCACATATTATATAGATATGTTGGAGGGGGGGTGATATTCCCGACCCTTGCATCGCCACTGGTAGCAGTACCCTTTAGAAAAACATCTAAAAGGGGGCGGGAGTATAAGACCAGTCACAAAATCATCAGATACGCTCTCATGTGTTCTCGTGGATTGGGAATTCCCCGAGTTTTGAAGGCATTGACTGGCCGTTCCAGGCCTACCGGTATGGGATTCACCGACCGACAAGCAGCCCCATCTGCAAGGAGAGTGAAGCATTGGTTAGCCCCCCCTTTTTTCATTTCCTTGGTAGGATAGCGTAGTTTGAACCGCTAAGGAGATGAATGAGTTCATATAATGGCCAAGTCGCCACGACTGACCCCATGCTGTCGTTTAACAGCCCAGGCGCGATTTAGCCTGGATGGAGGGGTACAGGTCGGCTTTAATCAGTGTTTCGAAGACCAAGGTATCCGCCAACTGATACTGACTTGATTGAAGGGGCAGCTCTATTTAATTTAAATGAATAATTATGTCAGAGCAGCAGGTGGAACTCCCGCATGTTGGGAAGGGGTCGTGTGCTTGGAGTCCGTGACTTCCTCTTATGGAGAGTAATCCGCTCGCCAATCAGCTCCACAGCCAGTGGATGGTAGACTAGAGTTTCCGAAAGTAAAGAATTCACGCAGCTAATTCAACGGGGGGAATGGCTCCGCTACTCTTGTAAGCTATTGGACGCCATTAGTCTAAATGATACTCTATATTAACGTGGAGATAAATCATTGTGGACCATCATTTTCATTTACAAACTCCTAACTAACTGGAACCCGCAACATTACAATAATAGGCAGACTCCAAAAATGTATAACACCACATCAACTGTAAGATCGAATAATATTTTATTCGTGAAAATAAGACAACACAAAGAGAAAGTAGGCGGGGTGGGGGGGAGGGGTATGACGACTCAGGCTTAAGAAGCATTTAAAACGACGGACGGGGAGGTTTTAACCACCTTCCATCGCGAGTGTAGGGAGGATGTGGGAATAGGATGGAGGTGGGAGATAGGAGGGGTATACGGCTGAATACAGGAAGAGAAAATATGTGAGAAAGAGTAGGCATAAAATCCACATTAAAGTGAATCCTATAGTATCCTAAACCACCAACACATACTTAAGCCTGAAGAGCACGGCGGGCATCACGCTCCTCGGCAATGGAGAGCTTGACACCCTTGCCCTTGGGCAGAGAGATCCAGGCCTTGTTACCCTTACCGATGACGAAGACGTTGGACAGACGGGTGGCGAACTTGTGGTTAGCGGCATCCCGGATGTGGACGATATCGAAACCACCATCGTGCTTCTCAATGTCGACAATGATACCGGCACGACCAATGTTAGACCCACCGGTGATCATGGCCAGGTTACCGACCTCGAACTTGAGGAAGCCGTCGATCTTGCCGGACTCAATGTCGAGCTTGACGGTGTCGTTGACCTTGACGAGGGGGTCGGGGTAACGGATGGTACGACCGTCGTGGGTGACGATGAAAGGAACACCCTTGACACCGAGTTGCATGCGCTTGACCTTGCACAGCTTGTACTGGGCTTCGGCGTCAGTGATGCGGTGGATGGTGAAGCGTCCCTTGGTGTCGTAGACCAGACGGAACTGCTCGCCGGACTTTTCAATGGTAATCACATCCATGAAACCGGTGGGGTAGGTGTCGTCGGTGCGGACCTTGCCGTCAACCTTCACCAAGCGCTGCATGAGAATGCTAATCACCTCGCGGCGGTTCAGGGCGTACTTAAGACGGTTACGCAGGAACACGACCAAGGGCAGGCACTCGCGGGCCTTGTGGGGACCCTGGGAAGGCTTGGGAGCGTAGATGCCGGTCAGTTTGTCCAGCATCCAGTGCTTGGGCGCGTTAAGGCGCTTCATGTGCTTCTTGAAACCACGGGCCTAAACAACCAGCAGAAAGAATGAACATGAGGGTGGAGGAAGAAGTAGGTATAAAAATAATATAGAATCAATTGGTTAGTTAGTTGGTTCGCGATGGCAATGTTCGGAGAAATGTGAATCAACTCGAATCTCGTGAGGGACCGGTGGTTCAATCAAATAATGGTACGGTTGGATGTATTCCTCGAACAATAGGTGCATTAGGATAATGAAGTCGTCGCCGCATCTATTAGCCATCCTCCAAACGTGACATCCATCCATCCATCGATATAGGTCTACTTGATCCAATGACGAGACCAAATATAATGGTACGCTTCGCCATCGATACGACGCTGGGTCCATTGATGAAGGTTCGATCGGCTCGAATAATTGTGTCGAGGAAGTTTGGCTAATCGGGATGGGGGAGGTCGACGGATGGATGGATGGGCTTCGTTGGAGGATGGTGGATGACGGTCTGGCGGAGGTGGTATGAGGGTGTGTAGGTAGGGAAGGCGCAGACAACGTACCATTTTGATTGATTATGCTGCCAAACGGAGATGGATCCTACAGAGTGACAAGAAAGAGAAGAGGGGGATTTCAACTTGGGGCTAGGGCGAATAGTTGTTATACAACAACATCCGGGCCTTTCTTCTTGTATCTGGTGTGTATAGGGGGGCGAACACTTGCACCGTATTGTAAGCGTAGGCTGCTTATAGGCTAACAACAACTACTAAACTCTGCCCATATACTACTCACTCTCGCACCCAAAAGGTCGTTTTTCTTTTGCTATATGGGACAGGCCATATGTGGTTTAGGCCATTGTTACGCTATTATTTTCTCCCATCTAAGCGAATTGAGGTGATTGGATTTCCCCCATTCCCCTATAGCTACTGGCCCAGGCTATAAGATGGATGGCCTTGTTCACCAGGTGGGTGGGGTAAGTGATAGGGGAACGCCTATAGCATCCGAAGCCAATCACGTGACACAGCCTAAGGGGTGGTTCGGCTTGGCTGTTTTATACTCGCTCCTACAGATCCGCAGTCCACAAGGTGCACAAACATATTTAGCATCCCTAATATTAATGCTCCAAGCTTGACGTACTAGTTTCGACCATGGATCTTCCCCACCATAGCAACTATAGCCCTATTTAACGAATCCACCATTCTATTGCATTGAAAAAGATACGATAGGTTTAAAAGTACATTTATCCAAAACCTCCCAACCAAGAATCAGTTGGGTATTCGACTATTGTATCGAAATATAATTAGACGAGCCGGAATACAGGCAGGTTATAAACTAAAAGTGCGGGTCACTAATACCAGCACCCCGGTGTTTAATACCGAGTGGGGGTTACAGGTCCCACCACGCACGGCCCAAGGTGAACGGATGTCGAACTATATATATATATAAACAATACAAAAATTCGTATGCTAAATGGGTTAAGGATAAGAGTGACAGTGTACATACGGAGCTAAGCGGATGATTATTACCCAACCCAACCGATGGTGAGTAGTGGGGCTATTAGCTGAAGAACAGACTGCCGGCCATTTCGACATTTCCGTTGGCTTGAGTCAAAAGGCGGATGGCCACCTCCCTTGATGCCCCGAGGTTGACGATTTGGGCGATAGCATTCTCGGAAAAACGACTGGCTGGGGATGTCGTGGGCACCTTTACTGCCGAAGGGCCGGGTGCTTGATGCTGGGTGGGGGATGTCACGGGCGCCCTGGCCGCAATAGGGCCGGGCGCTTGGTGACGGACAGGGTCACCCGGGGGCAAGGGAGTCGACATTTTGGGATCATCGGTTTTCGAGTCCCTGGCGAAATTGGGTACTTCATGTTCGTGGAGGAACGGGACGCTGATATCATCGAAGATCAGGGCGTCGGTTTTGAGGTCAATGGTGGCCTGGTGGCGCCGCAGCATATCTAAGCCGATGAGGACATCCATTTCCGGAATGTTTAGAACATTGAATGCGCAGACTAGATGCCGACCGCCCACGACCAATTCGGCGCGGTGGATGCGGCCAATGATTTTAGAGGTTCCCACTCCTTTGGCCATCCCGTGGAAGCGAGTGTCAATCAAATGGGACAGTCCACAGGTTTCGGTGAAATGGGCCCCCATAACACTGACCCCGGCCCCCGAGTCCACAAAGGCCTTGACGGGGTGCTTGTTAACCATACAGTTGACGTACAGCATCGTGACGTGGCTAAAGGTCTCCGGGTTGTGTTCGAGGGCGGACTGGTAGCTGTCCTCGACGTTCCGCAACCGAATGAGGTTGGCGATTTTTTCCTGGGCTTCGGGACTAAAAGGATCGGCCTCCAATACAGCCTGATTAGAGGATATGGGGGAAGGGGAAGGTGACATGGTGAGACAGGGGAAAGAAGAGCACATAATATGAAGATCGTTAATCAGGGGCCGTGGGGATCACGGCCAGGGGAACCGGTCATTCATGGTTGAATGGAAGGACTTCCACCAGCCAAGTCGCTTTCAGACATAAGTATCCCCCCCCCAAGTAGCCAAGATTATAACTAACGCAATAGTCCTTACCAATTCACGCTGCTGTTCTTCGGCGTTCCGAATCAGTTTATCTAGGATGACAGGATCGCGTTGGGCGGCCTGGGCCAGATTAGGATCCCGACTGGCTATATGCCGCAGGAACG
Source organism: Dimargaris cristalligena (assembly GCA_027576995.1). Taxonomy (NCBI): domain Eukaryota; kingdom Fungi; phylum Kickxellomycota; class Dimargaritomycetes; order Dimargaritales; family Dimargaritaceae; genus Dimargaris; species Dimargaris cristalligena. The sequence continues at coordinate 37,855 of JANBQC010000110.1, forward strand.
AAGCCCGGTCAATTTGGCCTAAAATCGGATGGGCCCAGGAGCCAGAGCCCGAGGCGGTGGCACCTCCGGCTACGGGTAATTCGGGACGCTTAAACTGCCGACTGACCACCATGGCGTCGTTATCCCCGATTCCGTAGGCACCCAGGGTTTTGTTGTTGTTTTGTAGGAGGGTACCGTGGTGGGCTATAAGTTGTTCGCCGGGTGCAATGTCCGTCTATTGGGGGAGTGTAAATGTGCCGGCGCCCGGGTAAGACAATGGTGTGAATGGGTAAAGGATGACTTGAAAAGTTAGCCGGGCTATTTCATGTTGCAATAAGGGAACATATCCTTTGAAATGGAGGGATAGTGCGGCCACCCGAGGGCTAGAAACCCAATACAGATGGTGAAAAGGGGACCTACCTCGAACTCGAGCAGGGCCTTAAGGTCGCTGAGCGACATGTCCGGATTGACGTCGACGACGACGATTTGGTCGTCGGAGGTGGTGACGAGTAGCTTCATGGTGAGATAATAGGCGGACTTAAGAGTGGGCTGTGCTTGTTGGCTTGTGAAAGTGACAGTAAAGAATGAGTAGTGGTTAATGAAACTCAATGATAAAATGAATGGGGCTCTGGAGATGGGGAAAGTTGGAGCAAGGGTTGGGTCGAGAAAGCAGTAGGGGAAAGTGCCTATTTGTGCTCCGATAGTCCCCACGCAGGCGAACTTAGACTTAGTAATTGGGCTGGGATTGTCCACGTATATGAATGAGATATCCTTGCCGTTGGTCCAGTAGTATGAAGTCCTCTTCCTTTCATTATCCATGGCGATGGATGATAAATGCACAACAGCAGACACAAACGAAGTCACGGGGTTCCATTTTAGTCTCCACTTCAGGGTTCCTGGTCTTAACGCGCTAAAAATGGCGTGTTCTCCTATTGGTAAGGAGAGGCGGGAGATCATACTACTAGGATCCGTGGTGTCCTTTCCTTTCACATGCTAGGAGGGCCATCCTAAAGAAATCATCCAACTGCATATACTATACTGTCTGTGGCACTTGAAAAACACTCATACATTATTCATACACACAGGAAGCTTGGGCCTTGAAGCAAAGGAAAGGGGGGCATATATTCCATTATAGCCTCGGAAAAACACGTTGGTTGGGCTTAACATATAACAGAGCCAGCTCTCTTCCCAAGGTTCCTTCATTGCTTTTTACCCTCTTTTCTTGTATAGTATAGCCTTGTTTGGCCCATGCACCCTTCACTTACGTACTTCCTGTGGTTAGTTTAGTTACACCTACCCGTATCTCCCCACCAAACCCTCTTCTCCACCAGCCCAGCCCGCACTACCGCTACCCCTCCACGCCGGCCCAGTTGATGCCCCCCACCCGCCATGGTGCCCAACAAGAAATGGATAGTAGGTGACGACATTCGGATCGGCTACACCCGTTTCCAGCTCCTGGTCCACTCCGCCATTATCCTCGTGAGCGGCTTCCAGTACACCCTCTCCCTGGCCTGCGACCCGCTCGGATACAGTATCGGCACCATACCCAGCCTATGTCTCCTGTTTATCCTGCTACACCACCTCGGCCTGCTCTTTGTCTTCCGCTGGTCCCCCGTTCTCTACCAACCCTTTATCCTCTACTACACGCCGTTTGCCTACGGCTGTCTGTGGATATACACGGGATTTCTCGCCACCAACGATGACTCATTACCAGTGCTTCGCCCGGCCACCGCCGGCTCCTCCGCGCTGCATTTCCGGTGGCCCCCTAAATTTGCCCCGCTCGCCGGTGGCCAGGAGTACTCCCCGTCTACCCCGGTCCACTACGAATATTCCACCCAACTGCCCTATACAGGGTTCCTTAACCTGGACTGTCCCCTGCCGGCCCAGCTCCAGTGGCTGTCCAGCCGGTGGATTGCCTTTGCCCTCTGGTGGGTACTGTGGGTCATCCGCCGCAACAGCTTTGGGGTCGTCATGTTCCAAAAGGCCTCAGCCACCCCCACCCGGGTCAAGCGGATGGCGTATCGTTTATACTGCCTGATTTGCCCATGCCTGGTGGTTCTACTCTGGAAATGGTACCCCGCTCTACTAGCCACCTGGGATAACCCCCGCCTGGATGCCAATGAGCCCATTGTCGCCCTCCTTCTCCAGAAAATCCACCTGAGCCGCCCCGATTACAGCTGTTTATTTATGGCCATTGTGGGAGTGCTGGCCGGCATGTCCCATATCATGTGGTACAGCTTCCTGTCCTTCAGTTACTGTGCGGTTTACTGGAAGAGCTATTTGCGGGAAGGGGTGGCCGTGTGGCTGAGTGGGCCCCAGGCGGTTGCGGGCAAATTATGCTAAATCAAAGCGAGGCCTTGCCCTTTCGCTTTTCGTAGAGCCGTGGGATTCGGCTATGCCTTTCGGGGTGGGTTTTTTTTA
>JANBQC010000110.1:40352-58625 GCA_027576995.1 Dimargaris cristalligena
AATCAAAGCGAGGCCTTGCCCTTTCGCTTTTCGTAGAGCCGTGGGATTCGGCTATGCCTTTCGGGGTGGGTTTTTTTTATTATTGTACCATAATTTGATGTCAACCATTGTATATACCTAGCCGCTGAAATGCGTGGATTTGCCGGAATGCCGCCACTCCTAACCGATATTTTAGTTGACTATATGCTAGGCCATTACGCTTTGTTAATACTTTCGATCTGTATTATTTCTCACTCTCTTTTGCTTGTTATTCCGCTCTTCGAGAGACCCTTAATGACATTAAAAACTATACCATTTGATCTCAATTTCCTACCTTGGTAGCTGCTATGCGTACTTACTTGGCTTTATGGAGAACCCATGTTACAGGGCTTGGGCGGAAGCAGTGCTTATATTTGTAATGCAAATCAAGGTAAGAAGTGGTTGCTGCTGAGTCTTGGGGCCCTTTCTTCAGCCCTGGGAGCCGTCACTAGACTCCGGCACCTTATTGCTTTTAACCTGTGACATTTAGGGGAGCTGGGTTAAGCTGAAGTATGAAGCTGCTACTGGCGGATACTCTCCCTTTTAGTCACGTGCTCAATGAACACCGCCCTTGTAAGCCTATCTACTTCAGGTTTCTTTTTTTTTCCTGTACCATTTCAGCCATTTTCTTTTTGCAGAGCTTAGGCAATAGTCAATGGCCTTTTACACAAATCGACAGCAAATACGGTAGGGAGAGCCAAGGAGTTTTCAAATGCAGTATTCGTCGTAGTCTCGCTCCAGTCCGGCCCCACTTATACATGCCTTATAGTATCTTACTAATTCTATTCCCATTGCATAGTATCTCTCTCAACCTGTGTCTGAGCCCTGGAATCAGCCGCAACTGTATCTTTTTTTAGTGCCCTTTTCCCTTTGGAACAGTTAACTCCTTTTGGGATTCACTTAGTTGGCCAGCTCATTCGAGTCTTTTCCCGTTCCTCGGTGTTTAATTCTCGACTTTCTCTTTTTATTTTCACTTGTTCCATATCCCACCCCCTTTTTATTACCTCTGTGAGACGCTCCCGCCGTTTCACCGTCCCTTACTAAGCGGCCATGCCCCAGAACGAATACATTGAGGAGGCCATCAAGAAGCACGGTCGCCGCTTCGATCATGCGGAGCGGACCCGTAAGCGGGAGGCCCGCCAGGTCCACAAGATCTCGGCCTACGCCCAAAAGGTCCACGGGTTAAAAGCCAAGATGTTCAACAAGAAGCGCCGTAACGAAAAGATCCAGATGCAGAAGACCATTAAGATGCACGAGGCCAAGAACGCGCAGCAGAAGAACGACGAGCCCGTACCCGAGGGTGCCGTGCCCGCGTACTTGCTCGACCGTGAGGGTCAGCAGCGTGCCAAGGTGCTCAGCAATATGATCAAACAGAAGCGGAAAGAAAAGGCCGGCAAGTGGAACGTGCCCCTGCCCAAGGTCCGGGGTATCGCCGAAGACGAGATGTTCAAGGTCATCAAGACCGGCAAGCGCAAGAGTAGGTGTACATTCTTTACCCCCCTTGATATGCCATTGTATATTGCCGTGGATTTGGAGTACGGTGGCCAACACCATATTCTCCGTTGTACATGGCCCAGCTTTTAATAGGCATTTTATGACATCAATCTGAATCCCCGACCTGTATCTAACATTTCTTTAATTTCTTCCCGCCACTTTCCCCCGCCAGGCAAACAATGGAAGCGTATGGTTACCAAGCCTACTTTTGTGGGCGACGGTTTCACCCGGAAACCCCCCAAGTACGAACGGTTCATTCGACCCATGGCCCTGCGTTACAAGAAGGCCCATGTTACCCACCCCGAACTCAAGGCTACCTTCTGTCTGCCGATTATTGGCGTGAAGAAGAACCCCCAGAGCCCCCTCTACACCCAACTCGGTGTATTGACCAAGGGTACTGTGCTCGAAGTCAACGTGTCGGAATTAGGTCTAGTTACCACCGGTGGTAAGGTGGTGTGGGGTAAATACGCCCAGGTCACCAACAACCCCGAGAACGACGGTTGTGTCAACGCCCTCCTACTAGTATAGATAATGAACAAGGGGGGGGGTACCCAACCTCCACCGTATTCTAAATATTGCAACACAATAGAGAAGGGGGGCGAAGTGGGAGGTTCTGCGATTGTCGTATAATTCCATATGGTTACTTCTTTTCTACTGCGTGCATACTGCGGTCGTTGTATTTTTTTCATCTATTGATATTTTCGATTGAGTCACGCAATACGATCCCCTTCCGCCAAATCATCACTCTATTCAATAAACTGACCGCCTTCAGATCGATTGCTTGGGTATAGCCAGTTTGGGCAGTACTCCCCCCCTCCGTCTCTGTAAATGCGGTACCGTTTTCTTGGCCTAGACCGGATGACTGTGGGGTCGGCTTAGATTTCCTCGAAAACCTATTATAAATGTTCATATTTCTTGGGCTGGTTTCAATAGGGCATACTCCACAATCCTTTATTAGTCCCAAAAAACCACATGTAAGATGTTCGACTTGGCCACACACCGAAACTCCCGTTCGCTGGACCCGGGTTTACTGTCTAAACCCTGCATTTTCACCCCACCGACTTTCCCATCCTTATTTTATTCAATGTCTTTTATGCCTTAAGGTGAAATTCTCCCATATTGTATGATACCACGTATTCCTTTCAAAGCTCTCACCGAAAATCGATTTATTATGGTTATAAAAAAACACCATTGGGGATTTAATACTCGCCACCGCGCTCGTTACCCATACGAGCCCGCATATTTGAGGTCTGGGCCCGTCGCTGTTGTTCCAATTTCGGACAGTCACCAATCCGGTGACCCAATCCACCACAGAACGAACAGCCCGCGGATGCGGCGCCGGGGTTGAGTCGGAGGTATTGCTCATTGGGATCGTGGAGTTCCTGGAGGAAACGCGGTATGGTTTGCTTGGCTTCTTTGAGTAGATGCTTCAGGTCGAGAAGGATCTGTTGGGAAGATTCCATGTTGATAAAGGTCGTTGCTACACCCGACCGGCCGGACCGACCCGTTCGCCCGATACGATGTACTGTGGGTTAAAATGTGGGATATACGGCAGATATGGATACACATGCAAAAAAAAAAAAAAAAGAGGGGTAAGGACTCTGAACAACAGAATTGGTAAGTATCCCCAAATCATTCACCATTCCCCAGCTTTGGGGTAGGCCAAAAAATACATGTAGTTAAAGGGTTAGTAACTTACCATAATCTTCGATTTCTTTGGGCATGTCGAAATTAATAACGTGCCGAATCCCGGTAAAATCCAACCCCTTCGACGCTACGTCCGTAGCCACCAAGACATCGATTCGCCCGTCGCGGAAACCCTTCACAGCCGATTCACGTTCCTCTTGCGTTTTACCACCATGGGTGGCCGCGGCATTGACGTTCATCATCAGCAAGTATTCGTGAATATCGTCGACATCATTCTTGTTTTCGGCAAAAATCAGCACGGGTGGGGCGGTTTTTTGCAAACAGTGGAGGAGGTACATGATCCGCTGTTCAGGTTTGACGTATTCCACCTCCTGGATCACATCCAGACTAGCCGCACCCGCTCGACCGACGTTCACGATGATGGGCTGTACGAGAGCCGTCGAGGCAAATTCCTGAATTTTCTTGGGCATCGTCGCCGAAAACAGTACCGTTTGGCGCTGGTGGTTAAAGTACGATACAATCTCCCGGTAGTCGTCTTCGAACCCCATGTCAACCATCCGATCGGCTTCGTCCAAACAAAAGTATTTACACAATTGGAGGTTGATTTTCTTCTTTTCCAGCATATCCTTGAGGCGGCCCGGGGTGGCCGAGATCATGTGGATGCCCTGGGAGAGCGTGTGGGCCTGTTCGTTCATGTTAATCCCGCCGATGCAGAGGAGCGACCGTAGGAGAGGGTAGCCGGCCTTGTGCAGAATCTCGCTCATGGCGCAGAGTCCCTCGTAGGTTTGTTTGGCCAGTTCGCGGGACGGGCAGAGAATCATGCCAATGGGTCCTTCCCCGCGTTGCAGCGGCATCTTCGATTCTTCTTCGAGAGCGAGCATGATCAAGGGCAGGGAGAAGGCCAGTGTTTTCCCCGACCCCGTGAACGCAATGCCAATCATGTCGCGTCCGGCCAAAGCCACCGGCAGACCCTGGAGCTGAATGGGCGACGGACGTTCGATATTCTTCTCCCGCTTGAGATAGTCCAAGAGAGGGGCGGGAAACTTCATATCCCGGAAGTGTTTGATGGGCGGAGGCACATTTTCCCCCTCCACCAAAATATGGTGTTTTTTACGAATGTCGTCAAAATAGGACGGCGGCTGGTTGCGAATGAAAGCAGGGGGGCGCCAGGTGGTGGTCATGGGCTCAGTATAAACAATACCCTTGGCCAGTTCCCGGTCCGACGCCAGTTGTTTGCGGTGGGACACGGCCTTCAGGATGGCCGCTTCTTCGTCGAGGGCCGAGGGATCGGCTCCGGGAACCATGGAAGAGGAGGGGCCAATGCCCCCATCGGTAGGGTTCTGGTGGGTGGTCCGATGGGCCTTTAATGCCGAATCGAGTAACGATACTTTGGCCCGGGGTCCTTCCTGGGGACTGGCGGCGCGTTTCCGGCCGTGCGGATCGGCATCGCCATCGGAATCGTCTGAATGGCCCTGGTCGCCGCGACCGGTACGCGTGGACCGACTGGCTAGGTTGAGCTGTTCCAGGCGCTCGTGGTTCCGTTTGTGTACGGGCACGTAGGGTACGTAGTCCTTGGTCTCGGCTTCGAAATCGACGTATTCAGTGTCCATGGCGAGCGGAAACGGAAGGGACTGTGGGGGAAGAGAATAGAAAACCGCGGTATGCAGCAAATGAATGGAACAATCGAACAATGTATCAATAATGACAAAATGAAGGGGCGTGGGATGTCAGGGTATTGGAGAGATGGACGATGTGACTTCTCTGTGTCCATTTTTTAGAAAAAGGATTATAATACTAAAATACACTTGGAATTACTCGTCTGGGCATTTTAGCCAGGCCTCTAAATAATGAGGACTAATTTCGGTATCCCATGGTTAATTGACCTTCACGGCTGTGATTGGGCCGGGTCATGCAGTATTTCAACACACTTGCCACCTAAATAAATACTAAGCGGTCTTTATATTCGCATTCAGATAGTACTCGTTGGCAAGCATAGGAATCCGATATATCCATTAGAAATAATTATGGCGATGTTGTAGGCATTTTTCTGGAAGACTAAAGGTCTTTGACGGGTAGAGCCCAGTAGGGCGTAGTAACACCAGAGTTCAACTCATATATATTTTTCTTTAAAATGACTGGGTTTAGTGAGGGTCGAGGAGCCGCCTACTTACCAAGTATTTCACCTCTCAATTCTATAATCCAAAAAATACCTTGTGAATCTGTAGTACCAATCCGCTCACCCACTAACCTTAAACTGCTGTAACGCCTTGCTCATCGCTCTTTTCTTCGCAATCGCACAATTCCTTTGTGTATTTTTTTGGGGGGCTCTCTAATTGAGGCCATTTCACATAAGCCATTGTTCGAGGTCCGCCCTTTTGCCCTTAACCAAGTGATAATAATGGTTATACGTAACTGTCGGGAATTGGCGAAGGTTGGTGGGAGATTCACTTCTTAAACGGCTATACCAGAGACCGGGACAGTTTTCCCGCTAGCAGTGTAATGGCTCCGCCGAACAACCGCAAGCCCGCCAAGAGAAGATTAGCTAGAATATACTACCAGGTTAATTTGACATGCCCAATTTATCGTTAAACACAATAACTATACAATAATAAATCCCCCCGTTCCCCCAAATGAGTGTTAGTAGGACTATACCGAGACTCTGGCCATTCTGGAATCAACCCATATTTTTGACGGGGACCCAAAAAGGGGGAATTTTTGAGCATACTGGTGGCCTGGTGTGAGGCTAATCTCACTATAGAGCCCAAGGATATTGTGGCTATTACAAAGGGAAAGTGAGACTTCCTTTTGTCTTTCAATGTCCAGTATCAATGGTTCAAGGGCTCAATCCCCGGTTTCTAATAGCAGTTAAAGCATCATCGTAAATTAGGATACTGATGAGCAAGATTGCGATGGAGTAAGCGGGTGCCCTCTGCTCTTCTGTAGCTAATGTCATGTGTGTGCGGGAGGTCGCATGTACGTTACCCTATTTTTCTCACTCGTATAGATTATATCTTTCCCGATAGTAACCCTTGCATTTTTCACAGATCTGGTTGAGATATCCAGTTAACCTACCTGTCCACCCTCCTAACCTGTAAATGGTCAGAGTAGCCGTGCGGTGTGGGAGTGTGGAAGAACTGAAATGACAGGTAAACCGGTGGTTTGTGCCCACTACCAAAAAGCTTTATTTATATGAATAGGCCAATATGCAGCAGCACCCTTGGCTAAATCAAATGGACTTCATTTTCAGCCGAAGGTGGGCGCTTTTCCATAATAGAGTGATGGTAGTATATGGTGGACCGGTAGACCCTGTCTAGGCCTATAAAATGAGATGTTATAGAATTCAGCTTCTCCCCCAACCGGGCAACTTAGCCTGTCACAGTCGTCAATATCACATGGCCCCGAAAGTCGTAGGTGGTTGGGGAGAGGTGGGGATATGCCGCCAAGTCAGGATATACCTGAGGGGAAGGTCACTAGATGTTCTTTTCCAGCGGGACCAGGTTCTACGTAACGCGGTAGGTATACACCACCCTCTCCACACTAATCCCTACTCTCAGCACGGCGGTGGACGTCCTCTCCCTTGAGGACCTCCCAACCCTATCAGCAAAATAATGGCGGTTCTATATCCCCAACCCTGACAATTCTTGGAGAGCCTCATGTCCACCCTCCCCTTCCCTTCACTTCCGCTTCGTACCCATTCAGTCGATAAATAGCTGTGACACAATCCATCATTGGCGTGGCTTGAAAGAGAAAGTAGAAATATAGGAGGGCTGGCCAATATCTCCCTTCCCCCACCATCAATCAACGGGCGGACGGGAAGAGAAATGTGCTAAATAGACACTGCCTTATAAGGTCACAACCAATCGCCTGAGTATTACTACTGAATCCTTCGCCATGGGCTTTGTTTTAAAGACGGCGGGGGGGAGGGAGGGATATGGGGGGCTGGTAGTACAGGTTCGGTGGTACTACGGGGGTTAGCGGGAGCAAAAATGGGGTACCCACCGGCCTGTTTCGGGTTGGTCATTTATTAATCTTCCAAGTTTTCGGGGAAGACCATTATGGGACAAATTGGATAGAAAACTGATCAATCTTACATCGGACATTGGCTTCCAACATCAAGTTGTTGGGTGATTAGGTTCATAACCACCAAGGCTGTATTTTCTTTGGTGCTGCTTTAATGAACACCGATAGTGCTCAATATAAGCGAATTGTAGTGGAGCCACAGTCGGTATGTGAAGCCCCTTACACGGGTCCAGGTGGTTTATTGGGCGTATCAGTACAATATGGGCGGATCACAAAGGGACAGTGCTAGGCCAGAGTACTTGGCCATAAACAAAAGAAAAACAAAAAAAGACATGATTCCGAGATTCACACATTAGTTCATTAAAGGGGTGAGACCTCCTCCCAATGCCCCTGGTTTAATTGCTTGGTTTTAACGTTACTTAGTAACACGTTTCCAATACCACGGGGCAGGGGTTAACAGGGGACGCTTTGGTGGCTTATATGGAGCGTTGGGCCGGCTCTTTGTAGTGTGACTGACCATTGACTCTAGTAACTCCACAGTCGAAGGCCCTAACGAAGTACCGGTACGCTGTGTAATAAGGGCGGTGGAGCGGCGTGGCCAAGTGAAGTCGGGGATTGTAGGGACTATGGCGCAGCTAAGTGAACGGTCAATAGTCCCTGTAAAATCACCAACGGGATAATGATTAAACCGGCTGAATATCGGTCTTGCATGAGAAGGTATACTGATACACCCTAGCTAGGCCACCGGATTTCCTTGGTTTTTCAATATTGGATAACAGCCTCCCCCTTTTTAGTAATAGTAATAGAACCCCCCTTATTCAGGGGATTTTGGCTAGTAGCTAAGGAATAGATTAGCCAATGGTGTAGTAGTACCCTGATCGTTTCAGAAGGTAAGAGAGAAAAAGAGAGTCCTCCATTCATCATAGGGTATACGAGCCACACTCCGTTGGCTTCACAGTCGAGCTGTCAAATTTCCTTAAATGGGTATGTTATAATTTAGGCGGAGAACAGCACAAATAATGTACTGGTGACCTCCTCTCCTTACCGATATTCGGCGAGTCGCGCTGGCTTAATGAAACGCTCCGCTATCTAGTAGAGAATTGGCGCAGTGGATTTTGCCCAAACTCATGGAAGCCGGCTCTTCCTAAGGGTAACTTCGAGGCAGAGGGGCAGCGCTGCGCCTAGCAATTAGGCATATGACATCTCTTGTGGCCGCCCAATATATATTCCAAAAACCCCAACCAGTAATAGGTTAGTATGCTAATGAATTCATTTAGGTCTAATCAAGGGAGATGTAGCCTCGGCGAAATCAACCCCAATGAATCGATAGTAAATTCAAGCACATCGGTTCATCCTGTAATGTGGCGTGTGAGAGTAAGGTGATCTTCCAGAGGGGGTGGTCGTCCATTTAGCGCTCTCTGGGCCACTAAGGATCAAGCTAGCCGCCACCCTCTGCAAAGGTAACTTGTGCTACCCCGCAGCCCCCCGCTTGTACCACCTCTCCGGAGGGGAGTGGTTTATATTTACACCTATTGTCCTTCATCTAGGTGAAGGCTGCTGACTAGCGGAGGGCTGTCATAACTATAGTAAAGAATCCATACTGAATAATCGACCAACAGTGAAGGGAATAAATGGTTAACCGCACGAAAATAGCACCATCGCCCGGAAAGTAGTGTAAGAATAGCAAGGAGTCGGTGCACAAGGTATCGAAGCACAGGAGTACTGTTGTTGTTTTAAAGCCAGCCTCTAAAATAATCGGGGCTGTAGAATGTGGAGGGCGTGTGGGGAATGCGCCAGTGAATGGGCGACCATGGGGTGTGTGTAAGGACATGATTTGAACCATTACAATACCCAAAATTCCGAGACCTTCACCGAACGGGAATTCACATTTTTAGCCATGCGTCAAATTGGGGCGAGTGTATGGTGAGGTGCGGTGAACTGCAGGGATCCAGTACAGGCGCGGTTGGCCACTACTGGGCCGCACTTAATTAATTTACGCCATGTGAACGAGTCACCCCCCTCCCTCCCCAGTGACGAGCACAGTTTGGCGTATTAGATCTATATTTACTTTAGTGTGTAGATCCAATCCAAGACTGCGGGGGTCGTTAAATTAGCCAAGAGGCGAAGCTATTCGAAGACCAATGGGTACGATGCGACCGAGGCTGAGGGCATGCGTGCCGGGAAGGTCAGCAGCTGCACTACAGAACTGTCTTATCAGCTCCATCATCACTATGCAATCACCATTGAATCGGCCAGGTGTTGTGGAGAAAATCAGGGCCATCGGCAGATAGGAGGTCCTGCAATCCGTGAGGCGTCCGAGGGAGTGGAGTCGGGTGACTGGGCTTGGCCAGTAGCCACCCAACATTAGTTTAGGGAATGGTGCCGAATAAAAGGGTCCTGGAGCTATCCTGATAAAAAGTATGCCAATAAAGGGTTACTAGTATACCCGGGTCGCTGTAGGGTTCACATAAAAGGGTGTTTATTGAGAAAATCTTCCAGCATTTGTTTTGATTTAATCCATTCACTCCGTATGCAGGGTGGTACTCGGCACAGAGTTAAAGGGCCGGTGCGATTAAGGCATAACAAAACGAAAATTCGACTTTGCGACACCACCCCCGAGGGCTAATATTTTTGATAAACAAACCTGCCCTAAGTTCCAGCGACAGTTTTTTTTTTTGCAATGGGGGCTGACGATGTTCACTTCCAAGACTCCCCCCCATAAGTAAGGAGGGACTCGGCGGTGTTTTCAGCTGCCTCCATTCAACACCTAGTTAGGTCATGGGCGGGGTACTCTAAATCCGAATGTTCGTAGACTACACCCCGCTTAATTAAGAATATCAGCTCAGTCTAAAGGGGGTCACGGGGTAAACAATAAATATATCTTCCGATTTTCCCAATTTAGATGGAATACAATGCGTGCTAATTGCCCTATAAATCGACAGATCAGAGGGGGAAGAGGAGGCGGGAGGGGGACGAGGAGCCGGCGGGGGAGGGCGATAAATTATACCTCTCAGGCGGCCTCGCTGGTGTAACGTAACAACCGACCCTCTTCAGCAACTGTTCTTCCTCGCTCTCCAACTTGCTCTGCCTGGATTGCTTCATAACGGTAAATAGGTTGGGGTGAGCCTATACTTGATCAAATAGTAGTTAAATTTGACATGAATTTTGGAAGCATTCCGGATCCAGGCCAGCCATTTTCTAAAACAACGCATGATATCATTACCCGCTCTCCGCGCCAGCTCCCTTTCGTAAGGTAATGGAGTGGGTTAAACATGGTCGGTTAAGCAGTATATGACCCCCTATTATTAGTCTGGAAGCCTTCAATATTAGTTCAATTTAAATCATAACGATGCACTTAGCCTAGACTGTCCGGTGGTGGTTGTGTAGCCGAGCTGACTGGTGGCGGTCGTGCAAAGTGCGTCTGGGCTAATATAATGGGGGGGGGGTCTCAAAGTACTGATAATGACTGTTGCCCAAGCTCCTGTCTGCCTCCCCTCCCCCAGTATTACACTATATTGGACCTATTTTGTTTGAAATACTAGTAGAGGGGGTGGGGGAGGGGTACTTCCCCCCGTTTGTCCTTCCTCTTACTCCATCGCTTCGTCAAACCCCTCTTCCCTCCCCATTTTGTGATATCTGCTACACGAGAACCTGCTGCTTTTCTTTCATCTGTGCACCCTTACTCTCTCTCACACACATACATACACATACACCCTCCTTCTCTCTTTTGACTGAAGGCGGTGCCTGTCGGGTCCACAAGGGAGTAGAGGAGGACAGCGAAAGCAAGGGAGTCGGGGAAGGGGAGTAAACGTACACCAGGCTGGCCCCTGACCTCCCGCACGTTTATATAAAGTGCACCACCCGCTGGTCTAAAAAAGAAATGTATACCAACTGAATCAGTTCTTAAACCCCCCTGTTTCCCCGCCCTTTACTTTTCCGCTTACTTAGAACATTGCCTAGTTATTTCTGGTAGGTTGAGTGACCCCGTCATATAGTAGTCATTGCGTTTTATTTTCATTACTCTTCCACCATCCCCCCGTCTATTCATTACTTGAATCACCGCGATTCAATCGCGCTCGTCATCCACGGTTTCGGGTGGAGAGCTGAACTCCAGCTGTGATTGACATAGAAAACCTCATCCTGCTTTACCCCTTAAACGCTTAGAGTACCGGACGGAAATCAGATCCCGCCTTACCTCAGGGTCACCGTCAAACGGTATCAGACTCACATTTGGTTCACCTGGTTTCTATCCTCTACTCTATTGCCGCTGGGCCGTGGCCACTCGAGCTTCCTCCCCATTATATTGCGCTTTTTCTTTTGTATATTTGTTGAAATTCTTCAACTGTACCTTACTTTTCTTAACCCGATAGCTAATTAGCCCATTGCCTATACTTATTGTCTGTATATCTAACCAACTGATTGGTCAATTCGAGTAGTCGTGTAGTGTAACCCTATCATTTCCAGTCAACAGAGCTGCCCAACCAAGCCAGCAAATTCATCAACAAACCATTTAGTAGCCCAGCCTTATCCAACCTTCCTATAACTTAACCATGTCCGGCAGAATGGACTCCCGCGAGTCCAAAGTGACATCCTTCATTCTGTTCAGCACCATCGTGGCTTCGCTGGCGTCTTTTAACGTCGGCTGGAACACCGGTGTGACTAACATTCCCGAAGAAACCATTCGCAAATGTGTTAATAACGGCGGAGAGGGCATCCCCCCCACCCTTTGTGTTACCAACTCGATTACATGGTAAGCCTGCGATGCGCGTCCCCCCAGGGCGGTTAGGTTCACCCTAGTCCGTTTCTCTCGTCCTATGCTATTCAAGCCGTTTTTTTTAAAAAAAATTAGTCCTAGCTCTGGGCTGAAGCTGGCCTAATGATACCAGCAGTTTGATTATCGGTATTCTAATCATAGTTTGGTTCATATGTTTGTATTGCCCGATACTTCATTCGCCCTACATTCCGGCCATGACATTTCCTTTATATTACTAGGGGTGCTTCCGTGGCCATGTTCGCCATCGGTGGTCTGATTGGTGGGTTGACCGCCGGTATGGTGGCCAACCGATTCGGTCGGCGCCTGGTGCTGATGTTCAACAACATTTTCTTTACCCTGGGCGGTATCGTACTGGCCATCAGCCCCAACGTGGCTGTGTTTGCCTTTGGTCGTATTCTTACCGGTATCGGCTGTGGTGTGTCCTCTGTCGTCGTGTCGACTTTCATGGGTGAGATTTCCAGTAACCGGAACCGTGGTGCCCTCGGCTCCATGTTGCAATTGACGCTGAACATCGGTATCCTAGCGACCCAGTGCATTGGTCTCGGTCTGGATAATGTTCCCGGATGGCGTATTCTCCTGGCGTTGACGGCCGTGCCCGCCTTGGCCCAGGTGCTGCTGCTGTTCGGCTGTGTCGAAACCCCGCGCTGGTTGGCCTCCAAGGGTCGCTACGAGGATGCCCGCCGGTCGCTGGAGAAACTGCGTTCCGGTTACGATATTGAACAGGAGTACGACGAGATTGTGCGTGCCCAGCGCCCCGATTCTACCGAATCCGCCGAGGCCGCCGGTAAAAAAATGGGTGACGTCGAACATGCTACCCACTCCTTCGGGGCCACCACCACCTACTCCGTGTGGGACCTGGTCACCGGCCGGGCAGGTCCCGTGCTGCGCCGTCATCTGTTCATCTCCATCTTTTTGCACATGGCCCAGCAGCTCACCGGTATCAACGGTGTGATCTTCTACTCCACCTCCACGTTCCAAAGTGCCTTCGGTGACTCCGCCAAGTATGTCACTATCGGTGCCGTGGGCAGTCTCGGTGTGCTGGTGACCTCCGCCTCTCTGATGTTGGTCGATCGCCTGGGCCGTAAGAAGCTCCTCTTCCTCAGTGCCGCCGGTATGGCCCTCAGTTCGACATTGCTGGTGATTGGTACCGTCACCAAGACCGACCCGCTGGTGCTGGCCGCCGTGATGCTGTTCATTACCTTCTTCGGTATCGGTCTCGGGCCCATCCCCTGGTTGATCGTGTCGGAACTGTTCCCCACCAACGCCGTCGGTGCCGCTTCGTCCGTGGCCATTGGCGCCAACTACCTGTGCAACTTCGCCATTGCTATGCTGTTCCCTTATATTGCCAGCGCCTTGGGCAGTTACGGTTTCGTGCCCTACGCCATCGTGGGTGTGGTCTGCGCGGTCATTATCCTTATGTTCGTTCCCGAAACTAAGGGCAAGTCCCTCGAAGAAATCACCCGCGGTCACTAATCAAAGCCTTCCCTACACCGGGGCTGGCATTTCAGGTTATACCCCTATGCTAGCCAGGCCTCCAGCCCCTTTTTCTCTGATACTGCTACTTCTACCTATGCGTTACTATACTATCATCAGCTGGCTCTTTGTAATGGACGGCCTGACTTTCGTTAGTCCACGGCATCTATTCTTCTTTTTAAAATAGGACCGATTCTTTAATCACCCCCAAGTCACATAGACTGACTCTCTTCTTAGTTTTACCATACTACCCTTTTCCTAATATTTTACTCTATATACTTTATGAATCAATTACACTACTCTCACTACTTAATGCCAATCCTTAGCCCAGCAATGCAGTCATTCAATAATTGTCCATTATATTAAAGCGACTCTATGCCTCCGTATTAATATGAAGTAGACGTTATTTCAGACGGGTGATAAAATTTTATATGTAGATATAAATCCGTGGTGATGATATTTCAAGATTTTAATATATCTAATATGCATCGAACCACTCAATCACTTAGACCGTTTGGTTAGAGGGGTCAACAATTTAACATGCGCACATTGGACAATCTAATTCGGTAAGTACTGTCATCGCTATCTGGCAACGCTCCAGCGTAAATATTTATCGTACATTAAGCTAAGAGACCCAGGGCCGCCACTGCTGTATCTCTCTATCGAACCCTGTTAAAAACTCATTCTTGTTATCCCAAATGACGCACTATCTCCAGTACTGATTCAACCATCGGTTGGACGGGCAGGCCCTCACAGAGATGAAAGGTTTGCAATTTACCGGTGTTTATATTAGTATAATAACATACGCTGCTAGAATATAATCTCTCCTATGGGTCAAAAAGGGAGAAGTGGGCTGTGAGTCAATAAAAAACAACCAAGTTAGAGTCACAAAAAAGGTATTGGGGACATCGAACTACATTTACAAATATATAAATATAGATTGTTATTACATGGGTTTGGGGGCGGGGCTAATGTGCCAAACTGCAACTTGATAGTATCTAACCATGTCCCAAATCAGGGGACGGTCGACCACGCTAAACCAAAACCATACGCCACCCAGTCTAGATTAAGCCAGGAAGTAGGCCAACACAGTAGCCAAAACCGATACTTTGAAGAATGTGATCAATTTACCCCAGCTAAAACGGCGGGGAATCGATGAGGACAGCAGGTAGGTGATGATGGACTCCTTCCATCTGTTCTGAGACCCTTCAAACGGCGGGTAACGGACTTTCCAGGCGGAATCGGGCGGAAAGCGGAGAGGATTGGTGGCCACGGAACGTACGTGAGAGAATGTATTGAATGTGTATATAGAGTTGTAGCAGCCCATACCGGAGGCCCCGACTCCACCGAACGGCAGGCTGATTGCCTCGATTTGCATCGCAATATCGTTGACGCATACGCTTCCCGATTTCGTATGGCCGATGATACGATCGGACTGGGCCCGGTTGTTGGTGAATACGTACAGGGACAGCGGATGGGGCCGCTTGTTGATGTAGGCGATCATATCATCGGTAGTTTCGGCCCGCACAATAGGCAGCAGGGGTCCAAAGATCTCTTCCTGCATCAGGGGAGAGTCTTCGGGAACGTCGGTCATGACCATGAGGGGAACGAACCTTTCGTTATCGTTCCATTCGCTACGATCCCCAATGACCGTGTGGCTGTCCTTGGCGGTGGCGACCAATTCCGACAGGCGCTGGTAACCCCGGGGGTTGATGATTCGGCAGTAGGACTCCGACCGGCGGAGCCCATTGGGGTAGAACTCCGTCAGAACCTGTTTCATCGCCGCAATAAGTTTAGTTTCCATGGCGGCGCTACACAGTATATAGTCCGGGGCCACACAAGTCTGGCCGGCGTTGAGCATTTTGCCCCACACAATGCGCCGGGCAACCACTAGCGGATCAACATCGTCCAGCACCACCGTGGGACTCTTGCCCCCCAATTCCAAAGTGACGGGCGTTAGAAACTCCGCGGCCGCCCGGAGAACGATTTGGCCGACCCGCCCGGAGCCCGTGAATAAGATGTGGTCGAATTGGTGGGTCAGTAAACTGGTGGTCTGGGCCGCCCCCCCGAGGACCACCTGGCATACCGCCGGATCCAGGTACCGGGCCACCAGGCGTTGGACTAGCGCGGCCGTATGGACCGCCAGTTCCGAGGGTTTCAAAATCACCGTATTACCGGCGGCCAGGGCCCCCGCGAGGGGTTTCAACAAAAGCCGTACAGGGTAGTTCCAGGGGCCGACGAGCAGCACCATGCCCAGCGGGGTGCTTCGGGTTTCCAAGGTCATGGTGGTGTAGAGGAGTTCCTTGGCGGGATACTTGGGTTTGCACCAGCTGTCGAGCTGGGCCAAAGCCGTGCTGATTTCCCGCTGCACAGGCCGGAGTTCGCACATTTCGCTTTCGTGGGTGCATTTGTTCAAGTCGGCCGAGAGGGCAGCTTGCCATTCGGCCCGGTGATTGTCAATCATGTGAAAAAGGGCCTCGAGCTGCTCCCGCCGTTTGGCCAGGGACTGCCGGAACAGTTGGGACTCGGTGTGACGACGGAGTTCGGCAGTCAAGTCCTGGATTTCCGCGGCGGTGTGGAACACCAATTCGGGAGGGGTCACTACTTCAGACATGGTGGGAATGGACTGGCGTGCCGAAGAGAGGGGGTACAGTAGCTATACACGCTGATAAAGAAACAATGGGGGTATTGAGATTGCTAGAGGGATAATAAGAGGGACTAGGGGAGGTGGGAAGAAAGAAGTAAGCATGTCGGATGGGTGAGAACAGGCGGGAGTCCAATGAGCGCTTTTATACGGAGGCCGGCGGCAGCGTGCTCATAGGGGTGGGCTGGAACAGGGAAGGCACTCCCTAATTCATCACTGGCGTACTGGGCAGGGGTCCGGGGCATGTGTATAAACAGCTATTATAAGCAACGGGGCCTTTCCCTGTTGGCTTAATCCAGTAATCCGGTGACTTGACTGCCGCATCTCGGTATATGACCACCACTGGATCTATTCAAGACCGCAGATTACGTCTATATCGACCCAATTCCCAGCAGGGGGCCCTAATATCAGCCATGCACTCCCTATGCGACGGTCGGCAAGCCATCAAGGGAGATTTCCGGTTGGACCGAATTCAAGAAATACGGCCCAAAATAACGGCTATTCTTGTGACCTGTTAACAAGCCGGGTTTACATTGGAACCCCCTCTCGCTTTTTATGGCATGTGCACTTCTTAGTCGAGCGGACTTTCATGGTGCGGCTGTGTAAATCAAGATCCTACCACATAACCCTTCATAATTATTGGTAGCCTCAAACTATCGCCTCCTTTTCCAAGGCGTACAAGGTCAGCCATCACCATATTCCCACCTGATATCTAAGAATGGTCCCAGTCTGGTTTATCAATAGTATTTATTAGAAATCAGTTTGATTAATCGGTAATAGCAAGTGGGCGATTCGCTTAATAAGGCATTAGTCCAGATCACAATCACTGGAACCGGGTAATAAATCATACGGAATAGGTGTATAGGCGGGAAAGTACAGCAGTAAAAGTAACTCTATTTTTGACATGGTGGTATAAAAGCTATGGCAAGGATGCGGTGGATGTGAAGAGGTATGGGGAAAGGCGGGGGATGGCGTGAGGATATCCCGCACTTCCTGGCATTAAAGGTCTACCAGAAAGACCCGAACGATAGGAAAATGGCGGAGTTGGTACCCATAGTGCCGCCGTAGAGACCAGCGACCTGTTTGGAGGTGATTCCAACGGGAAGAATACTATTAGTCTTGGTCGACTTGGAGGTCTTGGCTTTCGAGGACCGGTTTCCAGTGGGCCGGGCTTCGGCAAACCCAACTGTCACGGCAACAACGGCGACCAGACTAATGAGACGAACGGAAACCATAGTGATAGAAATAGCCGCGGCGACAATGGAAGAAGTGATGGCAGTGATGGCTCAGGTTAATAGGACCCACCAGTGGAAAGGGTACGTAAATCACGGGTACGAAAGGGCGGTTGAAGCTGTATCTAGGTAAAATTAGCGGAAATGCGGCTCGTATTAACTAGGAATAGTAGATGGGTGGTAGTAGCGAGGGATGGCTAATAAATTGGGTGATGCAATAATATTAAAAAAATGACTGATATGCTCTATAAGTGGTAAGTTGAAATGTAAATGGCACGTATGCCACAGGCGAGACCCCCCCTTATATATATATCGCAAAGCCCAGCCTGTTTACATAACGATTAGCTTACACGATTACCCTGCGAGCGATGGCTTCGATGCTCCGAGCGGTAGATTGCCGTCCCCTCACCTATGCCCATACCCTTACTCATACCCTCCCCCGTCTTCAGCTGTCATTGCAACTACAATGGTTTCGGCTGTCGAAAAAAGCAGACCATC
The DNA here is from genome assembly GCA_027576995.1 of Dimargaris cristalligena. Taxonomy (NCBI): domain Eukaryota; kingdom Fungi; phylum Kickxellomycota; class Dimargaritomycetes; order Dimargaritales; family Dimargaritaceae; genus Dimargaris; species Dimargaris cristalligena. The sequence continues at coordinate 58,153 of JANBQC010000110.1, forward strand.
TGGTTGGCTATAACATTAAATATCATTACCATGTAAATCAATATACATATGCACAGATACACATGTCCACGCTGGATAGGTCTGGTGTTAATAGCATCTGCGCTTCGGGCGTTCCTGTATCATGGATCATCGATCAGCCAGCCAATAACCCTTAATCGGCGAGGGTCTTGAAAGCGGGCTGACGGAAAACCCTATACCCCCACTAGAAATCCCCCAAAAAACATCGACCCTCTCCGCCTATTGGATAGTACCCCGATTGGATTTTGAACACCTCCCTCTAAATATGATTGGAACAATGGTGTAACTCAGATTGACCTGGCAGGGGTGGTGTTTGCCTAAGGTAGAGTTTAAGAAGGGGAATGGGCCCACTGCCGCTATTAGATGCATGCAAAAATAGTGTATATGGGTGAAATTCAAACCAGCTGTATAAGGTTTTACACAATACGTGTATGGGCGAATATATGTGAGAATAA
>JANBQC010000111.1:0-58348 GCA_027576995.1 Dimargaris cristalligena
ATCATCACCTTTCCCTTTTATTATCTATCTTTTCAAATAAAGTTCAGTTTTCAAGGATTTGATTTCAGTTCTTTACAACCACCATCCATAATTAGGTGATTAGTCAAAGAATTGGTACTGCTAGCTGTAAAGAACTGAAATCAAATCCTTGGAAACTGAACTTTATTTAAAAAATAGATGATGGAAAGGGAAAGGTGATGATAGACTTGCTGTTCCAAGAGGTGGTAGTAAGGGGGAGTATTTATACTTAAAAGGGGAAGCCTAAATGAAAAGATAAATGAATAATAGAGAAAGGGAAGGGAGTTCCCAGACAATAGTATTAGTCATCACAAAGGATAAGTAATACTCGGGTAACCAATAAATTCAATGTGAAACAATAGAAGGGAAAAAAAGAAAGGGACAAGTTATTGTTAGCTATTCTTTGAACAGGGGCGCAGTCGGGCCAGGGGCAGTGTGAATGCAGGGGTATCATCCAGTCAGGGGCAGGGGTGTATCACAGTCAAGGGTATAAAATATAATAATAGAAAAAACAATATAATAATGAAAATGAAGGAAAAATGACCATACTCATCAGGGGCAGGGGCTCATTCACTCATCAGGGGCGTACTTCCAATAAGTGCGAAAAATAGATAAAAATAAAAGTAGGTAAAAAATGTGGTAAGTTCACCACATATGGCAAGGTATGTCTTAATTGGTGTCCCTGTTGATCTGTCAAGGGGTGCACTGGCCAAGGGAATGGTAACTACCTGTAGTGGCCTAATTCTATCCTCAATTATCTCAGTTACCTGGCTAATACAGGGTACCCTAGGCAATACAGTATCAATGCCACCGAGAGAGAAAATGGTAAACAACCATGTCCATAAAGAATAAATGGATGACTGATAGAAAAACACAGGAAACATCCCTGGTGAACATTTGGTGATGGCATCTGTGCCCAGGAGGGAATGTCTGGGTATGAGTGACAAAAAGTCCATGTTCTGAGGGTTTACTAGCCCAATTGACACAATATGGGCCAGGTGGAAAGGCGGGGAGGCATAATTATTGTACTTTAAGGTTGACTATTTCCGAGACTGTAGTGCATGTTTAATCTGCATTGAGGGTATATAGTATTAGAAACAATAGATATAGCAATATTAGTTAGAAACCATTACACATTTGAAAGAGACCATGGTATTCTAACCACTAATACACAGGGAATACGTAAGTGGCAGTTGTGGCAAAGGGGACAAGGGTCAGTATAAATACTTGGACACAAAGAGCCACCACCCCAATTATCATTACATCCGCCCTTTAACTAACAACAATATCAATGTGGAACATTGCAGCTACCATATGCCAGTTGAATAGTTGCCAATGGAGCAGCATATAAAGGGAGAATGGCTGCGCTAGAAATCAAATATAAACAATATATATAAATCATATAAGTGAAACTTACCTTTTGCAGAACCTAATGAATGGGTCTGACAATAGGGGCCTTGGGATCAGCCGTAGGGTAGTCCCTACTGGGCCGATCCCGGCCATTAGTAAATAGCTTGTGTATGAATGTCATTTTGAGGATATATATGACTTTAACTGTAAAATTGGTGCAACCCAGAGGGGAGGGACCGACTGGTTTTTATAGGGGAGATGAAAACCCAACTGGCCCATGAAACTGAGGCTGTCAAGTGTAGCATAAGGGATGCCATTGACCCATTGCATAATGAAGCTAAATAAAAAATCCTAACTGTGGAAAAAAAAACAGTATTTTTAATGAAGTACGAGGGTCATGGCACTAGCCACCAACCTGGACTAAATAAAAGGCAGCTACTATATCCCAAAATGGTAGTAATGGCTCACAATGTAGCTTCAGACATTGAATTCCCCTTACCAATTAAGATAAAACAAGGGGGTGCTGGTGGCTTTGGCCTATTTCTAAAACTAAATCAGCATGCTGGGGTTTAGCATTGTTTAGCATTGCAATTGTGTTTTCCCTTCTGATTAAGTCCTATTGAATTCACTTTACACGGTGCGTTTACAGGCCCTTATAGAAAGTATACATTGTATCCCTACAGTTGGTCGCTTATCCACTGCCAATGGTTTTTTCCACCCATTTTCTGAAGTATTCATGTTAGTACAAATATGAACACCTACCCCCGTGGTAGTCAAGGGCAACACAGTCATATTCCCTATACTTTGAATTATTAAAATACAAAGGGAATGATCAATTTTCTCTTCGTTAATTCTTAATGTGATCCTTCATTCGTTCTTACCCCCCCCCCTTATTTCCACTTTTATTCCCTGTACTAACAATACCTTGCCACCTACGCTACCCTTTTCTACCATCCCCATTTTCTTAATCCAATGACTAGATGCATTGCCAATGGTTTTGTTCCTTCAGGGTATAGTCCCACTTCTCGTTGTTCAGGAGAATTTAGTATGGTCATCATAATTAAGAATGTGCCATAACAACTGAAAGCCACTTTTTGTCGGGAATATTCATATTATTGATCCATGAAAGGTCCAATATATAATGTAATTATTCTTTTTTAAACATATATGTTGCGCTTAGTGGAATATGCTTGTATTATCGGTGCTTGACATCATAAATTGGATATTGAATGTTGAGTGTTGAGTGTTGAGTGCTGAGTTTTAAAAGACTGAATATGTTAGTTGAAACCAGACAATAGCAAAAGGTGGTCACAGTGACTTGACCATGGTTACTTAGTTTTACTGCTAGGGCACTTCACTATATAGACATTTGACCAAAGAAGCGTATATACTGTTGGATGGTGGTACTATAACATGTTTTTTATGTAGTATGATTACCTCTATTTTCAGCCCCTATATTCTCTTCTGGATAGCTTTATGGACATCATATAAAACTAAAACCATCAACTACTCTTAGGTGACTAATCTCATAACCATCACATTTCTCTTTCTTGTGAAACTCTTAATTTGCTATCATGGCTGGCACCAAATTTGATTATTGTGACTAGTCCTACCCGTCAGCAAACTAGCATCTAATGACTATAGATATAGTAATGTTCAAAATAATAATGCCTATTAATATTTCTTTTAAATTCAGCATGTCAAGATTTTTGGGCATTAACACCACTAACAGCTATACTCCCCGATTAAATAGAATAGCTAAATGTAACCGAGTTGGCTAGTAAATTATATTGTTTGGCGTAGTGGTTAATCGCTTATACTGATAAGGGATCATATGGGTAGGTTTTTATCGAATGCAACATCATGAATTAGCACAGCCAGCACTTACTCGAGAGAGTATGGTAATAGGGGAAATAGACAATAGATGCTAAGCACGCACGCATTCACTAGGGACGGGTATATAAAAGACTATTAGGATATAACTATATAAGGCCGGTTAGTAGAAAGGGATAGAACGAGGCAAAAGACATGATAAATTTTAATACTTAAGTTTCCTCCCTCTACTTCAAGGAAAATAGTGTTTTTACGAACTTATGTTCCCTTTAGTAACATAATGAGTTTTTATAACTAACTTTCTCTCGCACTATCAGGGGCATACCGTGGCAATCCCTAGTCTCGTTTACTGGGTTTGAATATGCCATATCCTCTTCAGAAAGCTAAGTATGTTGTTATCCCAGGTATTTACACTAGTTGGAACATGGGGGATGATGATGGGGGTGGGGTGAATTTAGATATGTGGCCTGCTGTAGCTCTTGGGTAATCGATGCTGCGTATGGCACAGTTTTGGTAATATAATCCATATTTTAATGGTCTGATCCTATTAAAAAAAAGGGAACTATACACAATTTTACAGCCTACGGATCACTTTGCCTCACTAGTTAGGTGTTAGGAGCTATATATACCTCCTACTATCTGACCAACACCAATCAATAATAAAAAGAAAGCGACATGCGCAAAGAGTCGGATTTTCACGGTAATTTAATTTTAGTAATAAAGGGATATTCACAAAACAGGTGGATTAAGAAAAGAAGCGAGGGAGGTATAGGGGGGTCCTTAAATCCCGGGGTTAAAGGGGTACTAACTAAACAACTAGATAAACTATATGGGAGGTGGTTTAGGGAGCCTATCAAGTCAACTGATAAGAATTCAAATGAAATTATATATGGTAAAGAGACATTGGGCGAGTGGAACGACGCATCAGTAAAGCGAATAAATAAATGGCCGGTTATCTCTAAGACTTTTGACTAGCTAGCTCTATAGCTTGCCAAATAGCTATACTGGGGATCATATGTAAAACAGACGGATGATAAGGTATGATTATAAGGGTTAGGATAAGAGGCATGCAATAACTTAAATAAAGCAACAGGTCGTGTCACCAACAGCGGCAAATTCTCGAGGGGAGAGGCAAGTTGCCGATTTATGGGGCAAGCTTATTCTTGTAGGTCAAATAAGCCGGCCGAGGCAGCGCCGAAGCGGGGTTCTGACCACGTAGCCGGGTGATTTTCCGTTGACCCTCATTACGTAAAATAGCATTCAAGTCCTGCTGGCGACGCTTCATACTATTGGTGACCAGGCGGTAGACACCCTCCAATTGACTCGATAGAGCCAACTCCCGGTTGCCTTTGGTATTGAGCCACTTGAGGAGCTGATCGACCTGGTCCGGCTGCGTGTAGTAGCCCCAGCAAAAGGACGGGGATGAGGCCGGCGAAGGGTTGGACGAGGGGGGCGTGGTTGCCGATTTCGGTGCTTTGGCCTCGGTGGCCGATTGAAGGGCGGGATAGTCGGGGGGTAAATAGGCAACTAACTGGTCCCAGGTCCGGCCATCAGCCAGTAGTGCCGGGTCATGGGGGCTAGTGAAGCGCACAAATAAACGACCCGAGCCGCTAATGACGGTACCACCGATGCCATCGAAATACCAATAGGTGGAATAAAACCGGTCTCTGCCGAGCGGGCTCACTCCGAATACGTTGAATTTCCGGGTATCCTTTTCTAGTTGCTCCAGCTACCGGGTTCAAAATGTCAGTGAGAAGTTGGGTAAATCCATACCAAGTAAAAAAAAATAGTTAGCATTTAGAAATAGGAGATGTCTCTAGATGGACATGGCCTACAAGTATAGAATATTCGAACGAACGGCCTCAATCGGTTGGTACACTGCTAAAAGTCAAATTATCATAGATGGTCAAATATCCTACTTTTCGCGCATTACGATCAGCTTGCTCTTGTAATTTACGCAATGCCTTTTGTTGCTCCTGCTGTTCCTGTGCCCGTTCGCGGGCTGCTTTCCGGACATCGGCTGAACTCAAAGAGGTCGCCTCAGCGGTCTCATCGGAATCATTGACGTCCATTGATTTGGTTATTTGGGCCTGCTCTTCCGCTATCTTTTTGCTTTCGCGGTTGATATCGATTCGTTCTTTGCGCATTATACTCAGGTGCTCGTGGCACTCTTCAATATAATCCCTAGGTACCGTAATGGGGCAATAAATCGGTAGGCATGCATGCATGTAATTAGTATGATCCATTGGGGTCGTCTGATTGAATTGGATACCACATACTTGTCCGAGATACGATGGCCCAACCATGGATTACTTACCGAATGGCCCAAGACCCCGTTGCGGTGGTGGTGAGATGGTCCAATATAATCAGTTTCTCCGACACCGACATAGTTTCCAGAGCGGCGATAAAATCGGTGGGTGATCGAACAAAAACCTCACAGAGATGAGCGGTGAGCTGGGCCAACTCCGGATAGAGCTCCGAAGTCTAAAATCCAACAACCAAGTAATTCAAAATCGGCACGCATTTTGATTAAGATTAGTTAGGGAAACACAGCCAGGGTATGAAATTTGATGATTGCACACCATACGACCAAGAGAGTGGGGGATACTAGAAAATACAAAACCGGGGGGGTTTTAAGCCAACGGTTATATTGTAAGCGAATACGAAACTTACATGTAAAAGCCAACCCAAAAGAACGGAAGTCCAATTGGCTCGGCTAGACGGAATCAGGGTTTTGAACCACTCCTGGCTGAGCTTCAGTTTGGTTTTACGAAGCACCGAATGGGAATCCTTCTTACTGTGATCACTATCGCTCTGGGCCGACTGGGGTGGATTGTGATCAGCCGTCCCGGTCACCGACTGAGCCTTTTCAGACTGCGGTTGAATGGCTGTGTCGTCGCTCACTTCGTCTTCGGGACTCGATGATCGGGTGGATCGGGGACCCCCGCCGTTACGGGTACGTGAACGGCTTAGGCGGCTGGGCTTTCTCTCGCTTCCTACGGATGCATCGGTACCATCGACCTCTCCGACATTGGCGTCTTCGTTGCTGCTGTCGTCTTCGTCGTCCACCAACATGGCATTCGAATTAGTCAGTTCGCCCACCTTGTTCTCGGCATGCAAATTATCAATGATGGCATTGAGACAGGAGCATAGAACCTCGGTCAGAAGATCACACACCAGCCCATCGTGACTATCCGACCGGTGCTGCAGGGCCTGTTCGAAGTCGTCAAAAGAGAATGGACTCAGGTAGAGGGGTTTGCTAAAAATGTTGAGAAACGACCAGGTATTGATGGCGCCCTCAACATCAGCGGCTGGAATGATGTAGTCAAAGCTCGGCATAGGCCATTCAGGGACGGACTCGGAGGTAGCCTCATTGCCGTTGGGAGTCGATAAGGCTAATTGGCCCATCGACAAGTTCAATTTAGTCTGCCCGTGGGGTTTCTTGTTCGATAGCGTCAAAAGCAAAAGATCCTCAATGGGGTATTTAATCGGTGGGGGCTTGGGAGTGGGTTCCCGAGCTTTGGCTAGCGGGGCCGGACTTCCAGCACGACTGGCCTTAGTGACCGCTTTCTTCCCTTTTCGGGGTGATCCGGGAACCGACAATGATTTTCCTGTAAAGAATAAGGGGATATAGTGAGCGGGTTAATATCTGATCAATTGCCGTTTTTATCCAAAATGTAACTCGGGGACCAGATGGTCAGTGGCAAATAAGGCATGACCTCCCCTCCTAAATGAGGCAATTTTAAAGGATAGTTATTTAGGCGGATTGGGCTAGGTCCGGTGACTTACCATAAGGAGGAATAATGCGCCCCGAAGTTGGCGACCGAGTGAATTCCATTCCATCAAATAGATGTTCCCGTTTGGAACTCTTGGTATTTAGACCAGCGGGGGTCCCCGCAAGACTCTACAAAAAAGGTATAGCAGACGGTATCATAGAAAAACGGGACACTTCGTTTAGAATCCAAAGCAAACCTGGGTGCTATATACGGAATGGAATCGGCAATTCGTATAGGAAAGATCAACTGAGATGGATTGATGGCCCAGATACTGCCAGTGAGAAGTAGAAAGGCTTACCTTGCGCTTGTTAGCTCCAGTGGGCTCAGGAGTAGACCGTTCCCGGGGGGTTGCCGAGACACCTTCTTGCTCCGAATAATCGTACACCTCCTGGTCAACTACGTCGTACTGTTGACGCAATGATGCCTGTAGGAATGGTGTAAAGACATCACCCGTTCAAACCCGGGGAATTGGGGCGAAATACAATACATGGGACATTGAAAACGGTTAATTGAGTAGATCGGGCAGTAAACTGCCAAAACCAATAAATTCTACAAGGTCAATCCAGTCCAACAATAGTCTCTGGCGAGTACACTCCGCATACCTTCAGTAGAATAGGTGCATTGGTGGAAGTCGCGCGGGTCGAGTTGGCCTTGATTAGTTCGCGGACATGGTCCCGAGTCATGCTTGTACGGGGGCGCCATAGTTCATGGGCCGCCACTTCACGCTCTGAGTCTTTAATGGGATGCCCACTGTCGTTGAGAATCTGGATCTTATAGTGGGAAGGGGTCTCTACTCTAAATTCTTGGGCAGGATCGTCGCTGGGATCCTTGAATACCCGCTGTACGATACGGGCGTGCCTTCTGGGTATTGGGCAATAATAATATTATTATTATTATTATTAGTAACAAGAGAGAGGGTAGGGGAATAAGCGGGTGGTCGAGAGTTTTAGGGGTCTAGTATAATTTCAACATTCGATAAGGTGGGGCTAGGGATCGGACGAACAAGGCACGCCGAGGTACGAGAATAAGTAATTGTGCTTAGTATGGTTAGGATAATAACTTACAGAGTGCGTTTAAACTCGGGAGGGTTGTAATGAACGAATTCACCGATGTAGAAAACGTGACGGAGGAGGTCAATAATCCATGACACGACCGCACGCATCGGGGTGGTTTCTATACACGGAGGAGAAAAAAATAGTGGAAATGCCGTGCAGGGTTAGTAACGATCGACATGGTGAGAGCCGCGGCCAAAGATTACGGGTGCAATGATGATCCACAAGCTATATAGCCGAAGCCTCGCTTGTGGTAAGCGTGGATTAGTTAGGCAACCCACGATATGTACATGCTGGCCCCTATAGCGGCAGCAGACACTTACTTCCGTGGGCGAGTACCAGAATTTCCCTTTTGAGGTCGTCGTTGAATCGAACTTCGCTAGAACGACGGGCCTCCGCCTCGGACTCGCACGCCTCCCGGTAGGTCAGGCCGGTTTTACCGGTGGTGGCGCATTGCCACATGGGACGCCGACAGGCCATGTAACGGTCCACATGTTCCGGGTAGGTGAGGGAGATTTCATTGGTGATGGGTAGGTAGAACACCTTTTGGCTCTTGCCGGACAGGACTTCCGGGTCGGGGGGAGGCTGCGGCTGGTAAATCTCGCGATTTAAGACGGGCATGGTGTTACGGCGAGTGGGGCGACGGTGGGGAGGGGAGGGTTTTGGGGGAAGGGGGCCTTGACTATAAAAGTAGGAGGACTGAGAAGCGTGAAAAGAGCTGACGCACTCGAATGGGGGAGGATGAGCCGGGGTTCGACAACAACACAAACCAAGGGATACAGTCTCACCGGCCGCCAGAGTGTTTGGGAGCGATATGCGCCCAGTAGAGGTATTAATGGGCTTGGGGTGGAGGTAACCAAGGCTGGAAAGGGTTGAGTGGCCAACGGTGGACAAGTTCGTCGACGGAACGAGGTGGAAATGAAGGTTGGGAAAGGGATCTACTGAGGGAGACGTGGTTCGAAAAGCAGAAACGAACACAGGGAAAGTGGAAGGGAAGGAGGGAGAGAAAGAGGCGAAAGGAGGAGCAAAACAAAGCGGCCCAGCGAGGTGTCCAAGACCACCAACGCGTTCAGCGGCAGTGGCAGTGGCTGAGCAAGAGGGTGTGTAAGAGGTACATCATGGAAAAGGGGGGAAGAGGACCAACGACGAGGCCGGCTACAAAGACCCCTCACCCGCCAATTACACGGGATCTCGCCCATTACACCTATTATTTTCCCTTTATTATCCTGCATCATTACCGTTTCTTACCCCACCGGCCTCTCCCCGATACATTCACCCTTCCCTATTTAGTGGCCGGACTTAATTTAATTACTCACTGCGGTAATTGTCCGATGCACTTCGAATCGTCATCCGTCGTATCCTACCGCGGGGTGGTGAATCCCCCGATCAAACTCCGATGGTTTCATAAATAACTACCGGCTAGAAGTTGCTGACGGTAGAACGGACATGGTATTTACTATTCCACCGAAACGTAAATAGATGGCTCCTATTGCCCTTTCCGGAATTCGCACTGACCTGCAGGCCCGGTGGGTAGTTGGACTAGTTACTAAACAAGCCCTGTGCAGCATTCAGCTAAACGAAAACACAGGCCCAGTTAAACAAACATCTATCACGTGATTCAAAATAGCCCCTATTTGGTGGGAGGCGTACTATTTAAGGTATATATCCACCACATTAATGGGCGTAGTAGATGTCCCTCCATATGGGTGAAATTCAAGCCAACTGTATAAAGTTTTACATGATTTGTATATGGGAGAGTATGTGGGTGAGTAGCTTTTAACCAGTAATATTGGCCCCATCTAATGGGTTTTTCGTTGCACAGCCTGAATGAACTTCACCCATATCTATCACCATTTGAGCTGGAAGTCGCATACGGGAGAGTTCTTTAGCCTAGCCGTATAACGAAAATTATGTTTGGTATAACCCCGGTTTCGCTGGGTAGAGAAATGCACAAACCACTAAACTGTATCGGGTATATTTCATTCGAAGCCCTACCTGCATAGTAGGGTTGGATTTCACTTATATTATATTTAATTATAATGGAAATCTAATATTCCCCCACTTCGGTAATGTATCATCGTGGTCCTTTTTTCACTTAACCCGTAATTTCATTGAATATTACTCCGAATCCACCAGTGGATTCTAATTACCCCATTAATTAGCAAGGCCCTATTGGTAAAGTAAACCGGGCACTCCCTTTTCCCTTTCACTCTGGACCGCCAGTCGAGTCACGTGTCATAATCACCCCCTCACACATTGATTAAGAAAAGAAAAATTCCACTCGAACCACTCTATATAGCCAGGGCCGAAATTTTCTTGCTCAACACACTATGGAAAAGGGACCGTTAGTAAATTCACCACATTACTAAAGTATTGTCCATGCCCAAAGGAGCTTACCATTGCCTTTTGACCTTCGTTGCTCTACCCACAACATTGTTGCCTTGAACCCACGGAGCCTTACTAGTAGCTCATATATATATATATATATATATATATCTCGCTCTTTCTTCTAAACCTTGCATTGCCGCCCTCCCAAAAGTTTTAACCGCATTTCAAAGAACCCCGGGCCCCATTCCCTGACTTTGCAGTGTAGCAGCCATGGCCGACAAGAAAAAGGACGACACGCGCAAGCCCAACCATCAAAAGGGCAAGAATGGAAAGCCGAATGGCGGAAAAAACCCCTCCGCCTCCAACGGGGATGGCAAGGGCAAAGCAGCAGGCCCCCGGGTCCTGAAATCGGGGGCCATTGGCATGAAGGGGGACCGCAATGATAGCCGTTTCAACCGGGTGATGTACGACTCCCGGTTCGACCGTCCCAGCAAAAATAGCCTCAAGGTAAAGGTGGACGAGCGCTTCTCCCGCATGCTGAAAGATAAGGACTTCACTTCCGTAGGTAAGTACGACCTCCCGGTCTTTTTGTAATAAGCCAAGTTGGGCAGTTGGCGCGACCTAGGCTGCTAAAACGTCTGCCAGTCCCCGATTATTCATTAATACCGGTCTCTTCACATATAGGAATATTGCCGATGCTAACCACTGGTGCCTTTTATTACCCGCCTTAATATTTTGACCACCCTCTCCCTATTTAGCCAAATTCGATAAATATGGTCGGGAAGTCCATGTTAACCGGGAAAAGGGCATGCTCCGCCGCTTCTACAACATGGATGCATTTGAGAAGGGTCAGTCGGAATCCGATGACGATGCCTCCGATGATGACGACGACGCCGACAACCCGGCAGTGTCGGGGGAATACGACCCGGCACGTGGTATCGGGCTGGTATCCTCCTCGGAGGAGTCGGACCTCGAGGTTCCCGAGGAAGAGGAACAAGAAGCAGAACCCATCCCACTCGGGGAGCCCACCAAACGGTTCGCTGTTCTCCAAATGGACTGGTCGCATGTCAAAGTAAGTATCTCAACTTTCCTGAGCCCCCGTGTCGAAATGGTCCCGGCAATTTACTGCACTGGACTATTTGGGCCAATACAGAGTATATAGTTTTTATTCGAGTCTTGTCCAATTGCCCAAGCAAGTTGCTAATGTATAATCCCCACCCTATACCCCTGCGTTATATACCAATAGTGCCGCGATTTATTCAAGGTCTTTACCACGGTGAAGCCCACAGGGGGATCAATCCTGTCCGTTAAAATATACCCCTCTGAATTCGGTAAACAGAGAATGGCCAAGGTGAGTTTAGATAGCCAAATTATTCCGCCGTTGATATAACGGCACGGTGCCCCAAACGATATTTTTGTCGCTGTTTCTTGGATCAACCCCTTTATCCCCCCTGGCGCCCAAGATCATAATACCCTAAAGTCACATCCTAGTAACCCTACTAACCTAACATACTGGGTATTTTTTTTCATATATTCGTTTGTGTATTCTCTTCTGCTTGCCCCATTTAACCATTTATAGGAAGCGGTCAGTGGCCCCCAAATGGGAAAATCCCGACTATCCGGTAGTGACGTAGAGGAATCCGATGTTTCCGAAGAGGAGTCCGAAGAGGAAGAGGCGGTGCTGGAGGAGTCCGAAGAAGAAGGCATTCCCCAAGAAGTCGCCGGCGAGTCCGACCAAGACAGCGATGGATCCGAAGATAGTGACACCGGCGACCTATTCCCTCGTTCGCTCTTTACAGAGAACGACGGCCAGGAAGTCGACCATAACGCCGCGCGCCAATACGAAGTGGACAAGCGCAACTTCTACTACGGTGTGGTAGAGTGCGACTCGGTGGTCACCGCCCAGGTTATCTACGAGCACTGCGACGGCGTTGAGTTCGAGGAATCGGGGCTTACCTTTGATCTGCGCTACATTCCTGACGAGACCCAGTTCAATGAAGCCGATGTAAAAGACGGTGTGACCAAAGGGGACGAACATTACGTGCCCGGATCCCTCAGTTCGGGCAATCTGCGTCATTCCCGTATCAAGGTGAACTGGGACGAGGATGACCCGGAGCGGGTGCGCGCGATGCGGCGGACGTTCACCAAAGAGGACGTGGAAGCGATGGACTTTTCGGCCTATTTGGCATCGGACCACTCCGATGATAGTTCCGAGGATGATGATGACGACGAGATTGATAATTCGGGACTAGTGGCCGGAAGTAGTGATAGCGACGGTGACGACAACGCCGGCGACGCTCGTAAATCAACGGTCCCGGCCCCGAAATCCAAGAAATCCGCCCTGAAGGGTCGGTCCAAGTCCAAGAAACTCCGGGAGAAGTACCTGGCCCTACTCCAAAATAAGACTTCAACCAGCTTTTTGGACGACGACGGTAGCGACGGTGATGTAGACCAAGAGATGCAAATTACATTTAAACCCGCCATGAACGAAATGGAGCCAGACTTCAAGGCCGATGGTGGTGAAGAGGCAGTAAGTATTAACCATCACCGTATAATTGATTTTTCGCACCACATGGTCTTGTTCCTATACTTCAATTGGGGTATTGTTGATTTTATGCTAACTAACCGAGCGGCTGGTCTGACTACGTTGACGCCATGGTTCCTAATTTCAACCATTCTAGAAGGAGAACGAAACCACTCTGGAAGCCTACCGCCGCAAGCATTTGGAACGCAAAATGCGCCGCAAGACTGAAATGGCTGCCACTGGAGAAGACGACGAATCCTCCGAGGGTAAGTATTACATTATATTATGGCTTTGGTTTTTTATAGGAACTGGAGTTAACGGGCGCCTGATTTGCTTACAGGGGGTTGAATAGCGTGTCTCTCTATACCCCCCCATAGCGGGTGTTCGCCGCGTGTACTTTATGTTTTCACCAGTCTTCAATTGAATGGGACTATACCCGACTTGGCTGTCGATATAGGATGCTAATTTCTCTGTTATTTTTTAAATCTATATTGGATAATCCGAACCACCCCCTCTCCCATACCCATAATCTACAGACGAAGACCCCAAGAAGTCTCGGGCCCGCAAGGCCGCTCTGGAGGAGGCCGAACAACAGCGTGAACAGGCCAATCTGGACCTGCTGTTGATGGACGAAGAGGCCAACGACGAGCGTCACTTCGACATGAACGAAATTGTCAAGAGTGAGAAGCGTAAGGGCCGCCGGCGCCGCAAGACGCCCGGAAAGAATAAGGCCGAGGAACTGCGCGATCTGCAAGAGGACTTCAAGATTAATGTGGGCGACTCGCGTTTCTCGGCGGTGCATGAGTCACACATGTTCGCGATTGATCCGACTAATCCTCGGTAAGTAACTCCACATATTTTGATCCTTTGTAAGATAGTAGTGACCCGCCCTCTGTAGTCCAAGCGAGTGAGTGAGTGATTTTTATCTGATCGCTAACCGGTGATGTTTGTATATTATATATGTGGACTCTCCCCCCCCCACCTGTTGCTAATTTTCCCCCTTCACTTTATAGGTTTAAGAAGACCAAGGCCATGGGCGAACTGTTGTCTGAAAGACAGAAGCGACTCCGGACACTCAACGCAGACGAATAAACCATTTAGGATCTATTGTCGATAACCCCGGTCCCTCGATTGTTTATGCCGGGTCAGGTTCACCACCCCCCATTGTTACTATCGTTTATCATTATAGCATTACCACGCTCCGCTGGTTTGTGTGAATCAATAAAACATCAAATAGGAATGGCATTGTTTTACTCAAGAAGAGGGATAGTCGTAGGGGCCTGGGCCACGAAACCCCCCCCCTCTACTGTGTAATGCGGCTGACTTTTATTCCAAAGGCCGAGAGCGTCTAGTGTGATATTAATTGTGCTGGCTGCACAATCCAAAGAAGCCACTCTAGCTGCTTTTTGGGGTATGCGCGGCTGGGGGAGGCTTGGCAAATAAAAGGTTTTGAATATCTGAACAAGCCAAACCTATGGTAATTGGCCGGCACTCTCCATAACCAGCTGTCTATATTGGATGTGAATCAAATAATCCTTAATACTATTACTAGCGCGTCTCTTAGTAATAGCCCCCCCCTCCTTTTGTGCCTATACTTTAGCCAAGCATTAGTGTGAGTGTGGAAGTAAAGGTATATTAGCTGCGTAATGCCCTTCTTGGGCTGTTATATATAAAGAGAGCAAGGAAGAGAGAAAGAGAAAGAAGGAACTCTATAATCAATGATACTTTGTGTGGAATTCCGTCTCACTCTATTCCTCCTCATCCCCTTTTCTTTGGTTGCTGAAGTTACGTCAACTTCTGTATCCCTCTTCATTGTGGTCCACCAGTGCGTCTCATTGGTCTTGCTTTCTAACTTATCCTTACGGTCCACATTGCTTACCGACTATACTTCACTTGCTGTTCTATCCCTTTATCTTTTATAACTTAGTCCAGTCCAGTAGTCCATCCCTTGTGTATACCTGCGGTCCTATTCTACTCTCATTCATCACCCATCGACCCCACGTATTCACTATACAATGGGTACGTTCACTTGCCAAATATGCAGTTTTATAGCTCGTCCTAATCTAGCGTGGAACGGGGGGGGGGAAGGGTCGCCTTCCTGCGTACGTTCCGGGAAGGGGCCGCGTCAGCTCTTGACCTGCTGCCATCCTGCCCTATCCCCGCTGTCATTGAACCGAGTTCACTCGCCTTCTCACCGCCCCCAGCTGTCTGATATACGGGGCTTGTTCGTGTGAGATGAGTCTTATCTAGTTCCTGTGGCGGCCTTTTCGGCCAAACGGGAGGTTAACTGCTCAAACCCACCCGGATTCACTAACCCCCTTTTTACGTACGTCTGTATGCATTCCTCCCCACCCTAACCCACTCTCCAAACCCATCCTATCCCACAGGGCAAGCCTTCACTAAACTATTCACCCGTCTATGGGGCGAACGCGAAGTCCGCATTCTTATATTAGGTCTGGACGGGGCAGGCAAAACCACGATCCTCTACCGCATGCAGCTCGGCGAAGTCGTATCGACCATTCCCACCATCGGCTTCAATGTCGAAACCGTAGCTTACAAGAATGTCAAATTCCAGGTGTGGGACCTGGGCGGCCAAACCAGTATCCGCCCCTACTGGCGGTGCTACTACGCCAATACCGACGCCATTATCTACGTGGTTGACAGTGCGGACCGGGATCGTATCGGCACCAGTCGGGACGAGCTCATCAGTATGATTGAAGAGGAGGAGTTACGGGATGCGGTACTGTTGGTGTTCGCTAATAAGCAGGACCAACCCAACGCCATGACCCCGGCCGAGGTGTCCGAGAGTCTGGGACTCAGTCGGTTGCGTGACCGGCAGTGGTCGATTTATAAAACAAGTGCGGTGAAAGGAGAAGGCCTAGACGAAGGGCTCGACTGGTAAGTGGGACCCCATTTAGCGGGACAATTATTATAATAATCGGTATCATTTGTGTTCAGGCTACTGGATACACCGGGCTGGATTGTATTAATCTGCAGCACAAGCACATGTGCAAACAAACGGCACATGGAACACCCACCACCCCTATTAACCCGACTAACCTTCGATTTATAAAATCTGCCTTCCCAAATATTTCCCTAATCTAACGAACATTTGCGACCCGGCCCGCAATCATCTCCTCCACCTTAACCAGGCTCGTAAATTCCATCACCCCTGGCTCAAAATAATTCCGTCCCTCCTATCTCTCTCTCTCTCTTCACCCATCCGCCATCTATTCCCATTGGCCTATTATTATTGCCTTTTCGTTTTCCCTACTTTGTCACTCTGCTCCCCTATTAATGTCAGCCTTCGACTGTTGACCCGAAACCTTTCACATTCTGGATTCATGCTTGTCTACACCCTGTACCTTGTTTCGCTTCTTATTTTTTCTCTCCCCCCACTGGCTTCTCATACATATACTCGAATACAAATTTCTATCTTTCACTATAAAGCTCATTCCCTGGAACATATGGCCAATGGTTGTGAACAGCTTGTGAGCAACTGCAACAATAACATGCAATTTAAATAGATACATTCAGGCCATACTAGATGCCTTTATTTATGGCAGTCGAGGGCATCGATCAGCTTATAATACGCATAGATAAGCATAATTATTAGAACCGCTAGCCAGTATGCCTTTTCATTGCCCACTCAGGCCACTTGAATGTTATGCAGTGAGAAAATACATATTTATATTTACAAAATAGCGGTTTATTAGTCGTATATATATAAAAAACAAACCTCTATAGGCCACGGTTATTAGAATTAGTTGCAATGAAGCCCAGCGCCATTCCCCCGTTGTTGGGCCATTCAGATTAGTGGCCCGTCGCAGAAGCATCCTGGCCCAATAACTGGGCCTTCCGGGCCGTCGCTTGTTTGACATCGGCTTCCAGTTTATCCGCGTGCTTCTTCAGTTCCAACAGGGCCAGAATATTCGCCTGGAGCCGGTCGAATTCCGCGCAAATGGGACCGGTCGCCATCACCGGCCGGGGAGGTACGTTAAGTTCATCCAGATACGCTAGGACTTTTTGGCTCATACTGATCTTGACGGGGGCAATCCGGGTACTACGGATAAAGGCCCCGGGGGGTTGTCGGTCGCGACTGGCGACCCGGGTAACCAGGGCCGAACCGGTCGCTACCGCCGCAGCAGCTGATGAAGAGGAGCCGGTGCCGGTGCCGGTTGAACCGGGGTGATCCCCATCGGCAAATTCCCGACCTTCTAAGGCATAGCCCGTATGGCCACCACCACCACCGGCCGCCAGGCCCGATGATGGGGTAGGAGTACCGGGAAACAGGGACCGAACGGGGGAGAGCGAACCCGGGCTGCTGCCGAGGGGACCCCCCCCTCCCCGGGGCGTACCCGGCGTATCCGATTTGTGTTTCTTGAGGAATTTGCGTTTCTTAGACTGGAAAGGGGTGGCAAAGTCGTCGCCGAAGGAAGTAGACGAGTCCAATCCCGCGGGGTCCACCAAACCCGCCGCCCCGGGATCGTCGGACCCCGGCGGAATAGTCCCAGTCAAAGGGGAGGACAGATGTAGGTGGGCGGGGACGTCACCCCCGAGACGAAGGTGATGGGCGGCACTGCCCGTCCCTATAGCCAGGTTCGACGGCTGGCCGCTGCGACGGGCTTTGCGACCGGCCTGACGCAGGAGTAGGTTAGTTTCGTGGGCATTAAGTAGACGCAGTAAGGCATTACGCTCATGGGTCAGGCGTTTCTCGTTTTGGTCCAGACGTCGGGCTTCAATGTAGAGGGCCTCCTCCTCCTGGACCTGGGCCCGCGTGCGCCGGTAGAGGACCTCCAAGTAACTCTTACGCTCAATTTCGCGGTCCTTGTTGTAATCATAAACGGCCAAGTCCCGCTGCAAACCGGGGTCGTTGATGGGACCTGCCGTGTGTCGACCCCGTAGGAGTTTCTGCTGGACCGAGTAGTAGCGCTCTTTAAGATCTTCCATGCTTCGGGATTTATCCGGGAATTCATAGCGGTCGGCAACCACCACAAAGCGTAGGTCAAACTGCCGGCACAAATCCATTAGATAGGCCGTCTCGGCCTTGGTCCAGTCATCGTCGCGTAGATAGAGGTCGTATTCGACTTCGGTGTATTCACCCACATCAATCATCTGGTTAAAGGGCGCGAAGTGGTAGTCTGACACGGGTACACATTGGGTGCATACCATAAGGGGCAGGGTGGGATGGAAAATGGGAGGATGATAATTAGCAGATGCCAATGGAATTTAATCCATACCGAGGACGGGTTCCTGCCCCTAACCCACTGGCATGCCATATGGTCCAAGTATCAGGACGCGTGTAATACATTATAATCGCATGGGTTACGTTTATTTACCTGAAGGGTCCTCGTCGGCCTTAACCCAATGGTAGAGGACCAAGTCGTCGTTGCGGGCACTACTCGTGAAGCCCCGCCATACCCATTGGGCCGCCTGGGTGTCGTCCGGTTTTGGTTTAGGCCTGGCACTGGGCTTGTGAATCAGAACGGTGGGGGCTCCTCCAATGAGCGCGAAAAGGTCCTGGCTAACCTCCATGGGATAGAGAGGCTGGTGACGCTGGGTTACAGTAGTAGTATTAGTAGTAGTAGTAGGCACCGTCTGGGGAGCGTTATCGTCGCTGCTCGCCATTGGCGCATACTGAGGCCAGGGGCGGGTAGACTGTTGGGGATCGAGATCCATGTCATTGGAATTGCTGGGAACCATCGGAATGAAATAAAAAATATAGGGATAGAATACAGGTGGGCTGGTTTGGGAACATGCGAGTAGCCACGACAAATGAAATACAATCGACGTCTTAGTTTCGCGGAATGGTGGCGAAAATGACAATGCTATAATAATCAGAGTAAAGGAATGGTGGATTTAACGTGAGCGAATGTAGGCCAATCCAAGCGGCTTTTCAGTTGGCAATGGGGACGCGCGAAATTAGGGAAGTATGCGCGCTTCTCGCCCCTCTTTCCTCTGTATCCTCACATTAAAGCAATGTAGTCCGTTATTGCCTTGCTCTGGAGTCGCTGAAAGCAGGTTAGCACGGAAAACCTAGGTTTATTAAAGTTGCAGCTATTTGCTGCATAGTCCGAGCTAGGCAAACTCTACTAAATTAAATATTTACCATAGGCAAGGCCAATTCATTTATATATTCCAATCCCATAGCCAGGTACTAACTTTGGGCGGGCATGCTGATGCTCCATACATTATTAAGTAAATATTCACATTGCCACACCAAAACCCGAGAGGGGCTCAATGGTAACAACACCAACAACTAAACTATCTCCCAATCTCCGTCCGAACCCAAGACCCAGGCCTTAGCCACAACACCCCTGTAGAAGCAGTCGCGGGTGTCTACTGAGACTTGGGCTGCGATAATTTGGACTTAACCTCCTTACTCCGGCATTCCGCACGGTAGTTGGTCGGAATTACCTTTTTGACCGTATCATAGAAAGCGGCAAAGGTACACATGGACGGGCCCATGCGGGGGTGGTGTCTATGGTCGGGCACACATTCCGGGAGGGTAAGGAACCGGTTATTGTAGCGGACGCGGACGAAATAGTTGGCGTACTGGTCGCGCGGCAAATCGAGTTCGCGGACTTCCACGTCCGCTTTATTAGCCAGCGGCAACGACGACCCAGCCGGGGATACCTCCCGCGGGCTGGGCACCGAGGGGTCCAGCGTTTCCAGCTGGGACGGCGCCAGATGCGGATCTTGGAACAGTTCTAGGGTCACGTTGGCGCCGTAGCTGGGCCATTCTTTACCCTGGGGGTCCAAGATGGTCAGAAGGGGGAGGATGGAGGAGTCGTGCGCTGAATAGACGGACAGTTTCAGATGGTTAGGATCGTAGGGCCGCTCCTGGGCCAAACGGTGACCAACATGGAGGGGGTCGGCCTGGGCCTTGACTTTGTCCAGCATCTGGGTCACCAGTTCGTTGATGAACCGGCCGGAGGTGAGACGCAATAGGGGAATACTGTCCTTCATGCTTTCGGTCCACTCTTGTACCGTGAGGCGCTCAATCTCGTTCAGATTAGCATCCGTGATGCCCGTCGGCAGGGGTAGGTTGTGGGCGCGTAGAGCCATTAGAGTATCATACAACCAGTGGGTGTTGAGTCGGTTCGGGTGCCGTTCCTGGTAGGTTTTCACCTCAGGGCCGATGGCCGAGGGGTAGATCTGGGTGGTCAGGAAATGGTTCCATTCGGCGTGCATGCCGCCGTAGACTCGAGCCAGGGCCAGACGGCTCAGCTCGAAGTACCGGGTACACGAATGATCGCCGTACAGGTTTTCCAGGGACGGGGCCCGAACATTGATATTGAACGGCAGCTGCGGGGAGTTGGTTGGCTCGGTTGCAGATGGCGCCTGTTTACTCAGTAGTGAAGCGGCCATAAGGGCGGGACTTTTAAAAGCCGGGTAAAGCCCCGACAGAAGCTGGTGCAGAGATTCGAACGTGCGGGTATAGCCCGTGCAGCGAAGGTAGTACTCGGAGGTGCGGTTAGGCACGGCGGGCAAGAACCCCAACTGGTCCACGTAAATGGACCGCAGGGACGTACCCAAACGGAACAGCGTTTCCCGACCCACGTCGGTCAATTGACCGTAGGCGCAGCTGTCGGGGGTCAGCGTCTCACTCGTCGAACTAGGGGCGGCTGCCGCCAGTTTCTGGAGGTTCCGTTCGCGCCTCGCTAGTTGAGCCGGACTGTCAAACACGGTTTGGTAGTACTGGCCAGGTAGGTAATTATCCTGACTATCCTTTTCGTGGGCCGGCGTCGAAAGCACCTCGGTGTTTTGTTGCTCACGGTCCGTGCGCCGGTTTAGTCCCCCCCCTGGGGCGGTCTTACCCGAATCCCGGTCCGAGTAGCGGTGCAGAGCTTCCATAAACTGCCGGTGATACTTGTTACCATGGTGGCACAGGTTCCATACGGTGGGCACGGCCGAGGCGAACCGACGTCGTTCCGGGGTTCGTTCACCTAAGCGAGGGTTATTCAAAATAGACGGGCCCGGTTAAGGCAGGGGGTTGGTGGTTAATACAAGCCGCTGTGACTATCCGGGGCTCATTTGTACTTACAAGCAAAGGGAATGGGGCCTAGCCGGCCCAGCTTCTCGGAGGCACCCTACTTACCATGTCGGTGGACAATTTGCACCAACTTGAGCTGTAGGTAGCTGGGGTAATGGGCCCGAATGAAGTCAGGGTCGTGAATGGGCACCGGTGCGGCTTGGGAAAAGGCCGGCGGCGGGGGAACGGTGGTCTTGGGAGTGTATGGGGCAACCATGGTGTAGAGTTAGGGGGTCGAGCAGGGCAGTAGAAGGGAAGAAAGAGGAACTGAGGCTAGGTAAGGCAGCGCGAATCAATTAAGTACAGCTTTTGAGTTAAGGCCCAATGTAAGGCAGAGCAACATCCCTTACCGGGCCACATAGCCCACTCACCATGGCGCGGAAATTAATGTGCGTGGGAAACAGTTGCCACTTTGGGGATGGGGAAACCGCTGCAGTGACGGGGGCTGGATTCATCTGAAACGCGCACATCTGGCCAGGGGATGCGGGGCTGTTGGAGGCGTCGGGCTTACCACACCGCCTGTGGCCCAAACATACATCCTATTCCAACTAACTAGAGCGGGAGTTATTCTTGAGGCCTTAATAACTACCGCTGGTCTTCGTATCTACTTGAATGTGTTAGGGTTGTCCTAGGGAGAAACCCCGACGGATACAGTTGGGGACATCGGAGGAAAGCACCCGTGGATCAGGGGATACGAGGGTGGCCGTACTAGCTGTCGCAGTTAGATAAGAAGGATACGCGCTGCTCGCTTTCATACGCTAATTAACTCCAAACTTCAAGTCGAAGCTAACATTTTAATGGCCACCAAGGGTGGTGATATAAACGAAGGTGAGGCAATGCGGTTTAATAGGGCAGTGGTAGTGATGAGAGGGAAATGGCTTTTAGTCGATTGGCTATAGAGCCAGAGGTAACTAACAAATCAGACTAATTCAATTAGCCTGATTCAAATACTCCGAACCGCGGGGCCTTTTAGGGCCAAGCCAAGGTGAAGTCGCAACCAACGATGGTTTGGATTATTACTAACCAAAGAGTACGCTGGGAAACAGAGTAGACTGAAGTCTGGTAAATTACGTATGATCAACAGGACTGGAACCTGGCGGACATTGCCACCTTCCGTGCAAGGGTCCCCTCGTAGCGCCCTACATCAGCAAAACCTAGGGCCCGAACGTAACTGCAGACCTCCGGCGGTGGGTAGCGGGGTTTAGGCCTTCATAGTTCCCATGAGTAAGGTATAATACATCATCATTTATGTCGGTTAATAGTACTAAAAATATTAAGTGAAAATAAAAGAAAGAAACCCCGGTTTTAATTTGTACCCAAGTATTTGGGACTAATCCAGGACAAGAAAAATGGTAAAGCAATAATTTGTTATGGCGAGTCCTCCTGCTTCGACTCGTGGTACTTTAGCTTAGGGTAATGTCGACACAATATATAATAGCCCGATGGCAACTATTCGCACCCAAAATAGGTGACGGAGAAGCTGTCCAAGGGGAACTCTAACAGCAAGTTAAGTTGAGCAACCTAAGATCAAGCACAATGGCGGTCTAAAAAAAGAAACCGACAGTTACTTCTATTCTTCAATCGACTCCGGGATCTCGGGCTCTTCGTCCTGGGATGTCTCACTAACGGGGTCATCTTCGTCCATCAAGTTATCTGGCTCAGCTTCTTGGTCTTCCTCCATAACAGGATCGACCAGCGGGACGGGTTTAAGGATATCGTCGGAATTACCGTCGCCCCCCAACATGTTGTCGCTCGGAGGATGATCTTCATCCATATCGTCGCCATTATCCTCATCCAGCTGCCGCTTGAGATTCCGGCGGGCGGGTTGCTTAGTCGGGGTCTCGGGGCCCTGGTCGGTAAGTTTGGTCGGAATCCGCGCCATCGATACGGCCGGGGTGGACACCGGTATTTGGGCCATGGCACTTTTGTCAATCACCTTCTGGAGCTGCTTGAGGTAGTGGTGGTACGCGTCCCAGTCCTTCACCGAACGGTCGGGCCCCGCCATCGTTTCCCCATCACCGGCTGTCGTCGGATCAGTATTTTGTAGCTGTCCCTCCGTGTTGGGAATTTCAATTTCATTGGTCGTCGCAATGTCCGCGGCGGAAAGCTTAATGGATTCGGCCTGAAAAGGGGTGATAAGTCCCGTAATAAAAGGGACCAATGCCTTGAAGAATTTGAGAGTGTGGACGGCAGCGGTCGAATTCTCGAGCCGTTGGTACCCCTTGTACTTGGTGAGGGCGTAGGAAATGCCCTCCTGGTGGAGCTTAGTCACTGCTGAGGTGATCACCCGATTGAGTTGGTAAAGCTGCTGCTGTGGGGTGGGGTTCAGAGTGGTCGAACCATGGTTGGCATCATCCGCTTGATCGACCCGATGGGGGTTCTGGCGGGGAGTCGCCAGTGGATCCGAAGCTCCGATAACGGGTGGCAGATTGGGGTGGCTGACTTTCATTGTCCGCAAACTCTGGGCAAGCATCCGGGCCAGCGACACAGTTGGATTGGCCCGGTGCCGGCAGCGGTTCAACCATAGGTCAAAGGAGCTGGTACCAGCTGTGGCAAACAGCCCGATTAAGTGCTGACGCTGTTTGAGAATTTCGTAGTGCTCGTTCAGAGTCACTCGATCCACCGGGGGGGCCGCCTGGGCCAGCTGCTCGCAGGTAAGTTTCACCATATCGTCATACACCGGATCCAGCAAGCCGTAGTGGGTCAGCAGGGGCACCGCATCGTCTGCGGTAAAAATATCTAGGGTGAATCCTTGCAGGTAGCTAGCCACAGATTGCCGGGCCTGGAGAAGCAAGCGGCGGTCCAGTTCATGGCGGGGCCGCTCACCGCCCTCCTCCCCTTCCTCATTTTCCTCCTCCCCGACCGGACTGTCAACCACGTCGAGCCAGTGGGCCAAGGTAGATTGGATAAATCCGCCAAACTCCTCCCGGGTAGTCGCATCGACCCCCACTCGGAGGGGCACCAGAGGGGGGCATACCTGGGGGTGGGTGATATCCCCGCTGAGGAGCCACAGCAACTGGCAGTGGGTTTGGAAAATGTCATGTTGGATCAGGCGGTAGCCCAAAACACCCTCACCGGCGGTATCGCTGCCGCCACCCTCCAGCCAGGCTCGGCTCTGCTGAAAAATGTACTTTTGCAGAACGGCAAGGCCGGCCACTGTAGTGGGATCGCCCAGGGCATCCGATGGTCCATCATCATTTACAGCTGGTTGATACTGGCTCTGGACATGCCCCACGAGCCACACGAATTGCTGATTGAGGATTTGCAAAGCCAACGCGGAAATAGTGGCTAGGTTCAAATGGTCTAGAGTAGACGGAATTCGCTCATCCCAAGTGATTAATTGTAGCAGGGTGGCGAGGAAGGAGCCAACGGTCGGAAGCAGGTCAGTAATTTCGGTGGGTAACTCCTCGTCCATCGAAGCATCAGTCTGGCCCTCCCCGAGTGACCGGGGTGATGGTTGGAAATTCAGCAGCTCCAAATTTCCCAATTTGGCGAGTTGATGGAGTCGATACAGGGCCGTCGTAAGATGGGCCACCAAAGTGCCATCGGGATGCTGGGCAATAGTCACAGCCAGCGGCTGACTGACGTCCAGCCGGTGGATCTGAAGACACAGGTCGTACACCTGATCCAACATAGATTTAACCATGTCCGCCATCGCGGCCTTGGCCAATAGTGGGGCCGTGGCTGTGGAAGGTTCATCACCTGATTCGTTAGCGTGGCGCAGTGACTGCCCGTCGGTATCACCGCCCTCGCCCTCGCCCAACAGCGTATTATTGAGAATCAGACGGAAAGCTGCCAGGGTTTGGTCGAGCACCAAGGGGGAACCGTGGTTAAAGTATAGCATTTTGGTTTCGGTGGCTAGTTCACGCAGACCAGTCACTTTACGGACCTCTAGGAAAACATCGAGGCGCAGGATACCGTCGGTGACTAAACATAGGATTTTGGAGATACGATTGGCGTCGGCCCGGTACCGGGCGAGTAGGCTCGGGATTACATCGATTAGGCGCTGACTGAGTTGATTCAAGTTACTTTCCTGTTCCTGTAGGTATTCGGCTTGACGCTTGCGTTCCCGGGCATTACCTTTAGTAGACGTATGAACGCCACCGGAGGCAGCCACACCGGCCCCGGTGGCGGAACCGGCAGCTAGAATGGTGGCTTGGGTGCTATTAGTCGCAGTTCCCTCCATACCACAAACCGCCTTGAGGCATTCGACAAAGAAATCCAGAAATACCGACTCCTGGGCCTCTGTTAGCCAAAAGCACCGCTGGTAACTGGCGGTCGGAGCCGACTGGACTGGGGCAGGTGCGGGAGTCGGGCGAGTAGGCTTACGCCGACGGGCCGACCGACCACCGGCAAAACTGGGGGCGACAGTCTCGGGGACCGGCACGGTTGTTGGTGGGGGCTCCGTATGGGACGAATAGGAATGATCCAGAGTAGCATAGGTGCAAAGAGCCTTCCAGTCCACCAATTCGGGCACTTCTGAAGTCAGAGCCGCGGTTGCGGCGCAGACCCGCAGGTTAAAGGCGGTTTGAGCCCGGCCAGTGAGTTCCTCCACCTGGATATCGTCATAATGAATGGCCCCGGCCAAGGGTGATTCGTCAGGGCTAGGGGCGTCGGGTCGGGTAAACGCCTCTAGGAGCAGCGTCAGCGTCTTATAGAGTCGGAATTTACGTTCCTGGCGCTTGGAGAGCGTTCCCAACGCCCGCCAAGTCAAAGTCCCCTCCGCGGTACGCTGGGTAGAATCAACGGTTTCTTCGGGCTCCGACGCCTCATCGGCGCTGTCATCGTCCGCGCTGATTTCGCTTTCTGACTCGCTGGATAGGGCCACTTCAAGTCCCAGGGGATCATCCTCACTACCCAATTCAGCATTGGCGAAGGCCGGGAGCCAATAACTGGTCACCCACCAGGCCACCAGAGGGGCCACCGCTTGGCGGACTCGGGGGCGGCTATTAAAAAGCAGTGGGATAAAGAACACCTGAAGGGGGTTCTCCTGCAGAATTCGGCGGACCACTTGCTGGTCAGTACAGTCAAACGTATGGGGATCGCCGGAGCGGGCTTGGCAGACGCAGTAGGTGGAATCTTGACCCGACGTCTGGGTCTGGGTGATACGGTAATGAGCAAGAACGCGCTTGGCAATATCGTTAATAGTGTCGGCACCGTCCGTGTTGGAAACATCCTCGGGATGGGCAGGGGCTCCTGCTTCATTTGCAGTCGATTCTACCCGATCCATATGGGTGAATACGTCAGCAACTCCACCCTCAACCAAACCCTGCTGACAAAGGAGGGCAACCAGCTCAAGGGCACCCAAGCGAGTTCCGGTCACATCAGCGTCGTAGAGTGCCATGGTCACGAGCCGCCCTTCAAAGCGTTTAATGAAATGGTACAAACCGGGGAGCAGAGCTGGCTGGTTGAAGAGGTGGATAAGGGCACCGACCGCCTCTTGGCGAACCGCAGCCACCTTATCCGACAACATCCATCCGATAAAGCGTAGGTATTTGTCCTCCAGGAACCGACTAGGCAGTTTGCTGATCCAGTTGGCCAGTGCCTTGACACATTCCTGGCGAATATGGGGATCCATGTCACGGTAACGATGGGTAAAGACGGCCGCGAACCACTTGTCGGTAAGTTGGGCCAGTGTACTCGCCTGGCTGTTTAAATTAGCCACCGTTTGCTCAAGCTGCTGGAGTCGCCCTTGGTTGGTTCCCGCCCCCGAGCGCCGACGCTTCTGTTGCTCCGTCTTAAGCTGGCGATGGGTGGTGGTCAGATTGGCCTGAACGCCCTGGCTCAGTTCGCAAAGGGTGGAAATACTGGTTAAGGCAATCAGGGTGGCCGTGTAACGGAACGGTCGAAACGACGATCCCGTCATAAGGGTCAACCAAAGACCGAACGTGTCCATAAACTCACCCCGGTATACCAGGACATGCTGACCCTGTTGGAGCAGCCGACCGAAGAAATCGAGACAGTTCTTTGCGAACCGTTTGTAGATTTTAGATTTGGACTGCATAGGAAAGTCGACAGGGGTATCCGATTTGAGGCGGGTTTGGAGGTCCGTTAGGACAGTCACGGCCACATCTTCTTCGTGTAAGTTCGATCCGCCGATGCCCAATTGGCAACCGCAGGCCCTAATCATCAGGTTGATTAGGTCTAGAAGGGCGGCTGACGCATCGCTGCTGTAGGAATCGATCCAGTCGGAAACGACCGAGGCTAAGGCCGTCTCCTTGTCCATAATGGCTTCGAATAAAACGGACTCGGCATCATCGAGGAGAGTCGCCGGGGGTTCTCCCCTGGTCGAGACCCGGTTGGAGGCACCACCGCGGCGGCGCTTGGCTGTGCCCCGCGTGCTCGGTTGGGCCGGGACTTGGGAGACACTATCGATATCCCAGAGGCTTTTGGTGACAGCGGCCGAGCTATGCCGAGCCCGCTTGGCTCCCCGACCACGGGGACGGCCCCGAGCGGGTGGCTCGTCTTCGCTGCTGTCACCATTGTCCAACCCGGGGTCCGTCCGAGTAGATGTAATTCGAGGAGTTCCACCCCGGCCCTTGGTAGGGGGACGTCCCCGTCCCCGCCGGCTACCTCGGGTGGAGCGGGGGGTTTCCCGCGGCGGCGCGGCATCGCTGTCTGATTCCAATTCGGGGTCGGTCAGACTGGATGAGGAGAGTTCAGCAGCGGCAGTCTTATCGGTAGCAGCATGTCCGTTGGCTATTTACCAGTAATTGAGGGGGATATAACACGTAAGCGGGCGGATTAATATAGGAAAAACATAGAGCGCCCATAGGGGCGGATAAATAATAGTGTTGCATAGAGTGCTTGCTGAATGGAGCTAATGGGCAAGTATCGCATTAATTTGGCCCTGGGGATAACCCATAGGGCATATAGAGTTGGACCTGTGTAACAAGGGCTCAGGCAAAGGGTGGCTAGGGGCACCCCCACAGCAGGCTACGAGCCATTGACTTACCTGTAGTTGAAGGAGTGGCGGCTACGGGCCGGGTGCGCGTAGAACGGCGCTGAGGGGTCGCAACCATGTTGTACTGATTTTGAACGCGAGCAAGTGAGTGGGAGGGGCAATATCAGAAGGATCGGTGTAAGTCGTGTCCAGAGGGGGGGGGGAGTTGAAATGAGCGGGTCAATGTGTGCGCCCAAAAAGAGAGCGAATCCAACGGCGAAGGACAAGGAAACGGGGCGCTTAGCCAACAGTAGGAAGCAAAGGACAAAGAGTGAAATTAAAATATTATAGACAAACTCGAGTTGGCTGCGGCAGCGGAGGAACTGGGTCGGAAGAAGGGTGAAAAGTAAGGGCAATGGAAAGCAGACAAGCGAGAATGCATAAAAGCTAATGGAACAATTACAAGACGCGTCAAGGGAAGAGATGGGGCATGCACTATAAAACCATGTAAGTGACAGTCGACTAGTAAAGAGTCTGAGGGGTTCTAATGCGAATGGCAGTGGCCTTTTCTTCACAATAAACAAAGCCAATGACCCTAAGAAGCTGGCAGCATTTCGAATGTGTGTGGCTTGACTAAAGATGGGGTATCCCTTTGGTGCGTAATTAAGGAGGCTTTAAACCGCTCATCAAAGTCTCTCCAAAACCATTCTCTAATGACAATGATTTCCACACCACCCAACTATTTAGACGCGCCCATTTTTCGAATAACATAACAGATTTAGCATGATCATCCATTGGGGCACTTAGTGTTATGGACACCCCTCGTTTATTTTCCAAAAGGCCCTTTGTATACCTCGGGTTCAATTTTACGAAAACTTACTTTTTGAATGGGTCTAGAGCGTGGTGTGTGTATTTATAAAGCGTATCATTATATATTTAGAGTTGATATTTTTAAATAGGTGATCGCCAGCCAACCAAAAAAACAAGGATGCTCGATCAGTTTAGTCGCAGTTTACAATTACACAATAAATTTTTAAGCCGGCCATCATTCCCCATTTGGGGCTGAGATAAATAGAGAGAGGGAGGTGATGAAGGGATACAATTATCGACTCGGCAAAGGCGGCCGGGGCTTCGCGCCGATTGTAATGTTATTGACCAATACTTCCAGGCTATTATTGGGCGGTTCGACATGATCCAACGTCGATAACCGTTCGATAAAATACTGCACATCGGCCAGTAGCCGTTGTTTACCCTGGGCCGTTGTAATATCCACCTCCTGAATCTGCGCCATGAGTTTCTGGGAGTACATGCGCAACACCTGGGACATGATACTCTGCAGAATGTCAATGGACAGATACCGCCCCAGCACCTTGTGAAGCGTTTTAGTTTCCTTGACCAGCAGTTCCATATTCGGGGTGGGGCTGAAGTCCTTGGGTCCCGCCTGTTTGACATCCCAGTCGGTGGCCTGCATCGTTTTCCCGTGGAATTGGGCGCGCTCCGCCATGATGGTGACGAGGTTGTTGTGCAGTTCCGACTGGTGCTCCCGATAGTCCTTGAGAATACGGTCGAACTCGATGAGCAACTTCTCCTGGTGAGTCGTCAGGGTTTGTCGTAGGCATTCGCGTACGTAGGGGAGGAGGGTAATCACCAGACCCAGGGACTGGGACGCCAGCGCGATATGTTTGGCCGTGATGCTTTTGAGACCCGCCGACCGAATTGCTCCGGCTCCGAGAATGACCTGACAGGTACGCGAATTGAACAGCTTGAAAATTTCAATGACTCGGTGAAGTACGTCAGTAGCCAGAATTTGGATGTTGGCTGAACATTGGATATAATCAATCACCATTTTAAGAAGCATAAGCGAGCACCCCACTACGTGGAAGTTCTGGCCCCGGATCACCAGGAACTTGTGGGTGTCCGGCGCTGCCGCCGGTCCTCCATTCTCATTGTTGGGGCCCACGGGGAGTAAATCGGGATCAAAATACCACGAATCCGGGGTACCGCTGAGGAGTAGGCTGGAGATACTGTCAACACTGGCCCGGTTGGCCTTTTTACGGGCGACGGAATCACGGTTGCGGCTTTCCTTTGGCGTGTCGCTGTCGATTTCGAGGACCAGGAGGGGGGGCACGTTGCGAACCCGACCGGATTCGGGTGGTGATGTATGGGGGGGCCCTCCCTCTCCTGACACTCTTGAACTGGTGTCCCCATCAGTCACACTTTCTCCGCCCACCTCCGATTTGGTCGATAGAGACCCGCGTTTACTATTCAACAGGGTTGATTCGGGTCGGCGAGTTGACGATGCCACAATTTTATCCACCATGTGTTGAAAATCAATGGGCACCCCCTTCTGTACCCACTGGTCGCTTTCAATTAGCATAATCAATTGCTTGGTTCGTTCCATATGGAAATGGGATAGGAAGGCCTTACATTGGGCCACCAGGGTGCCACGGATACCGAAACAGGTCTTGGTGGTACATTCCTCCATCTCGTAAATGTAGGCCCAGGATACGGCGTACAACCGATAAAAGGCCTTGAGGTCCAGTTGGGAGTTTTGGTCCGAGCGGTGACTCACCACCTGGGCGCACCGCACATGGGCTAAGTCCAACAGAGCTTCCACCATGGCGTTAAGCTCCGCTATCCCGGGGCTGTTTGGTTCCATAGCCGCGACACAGACGTCCCGGACCACCAGGGTGTATTTGACCACCAGCAGAAAAGCGGCAAAGAGCTGGAAGAGCCACTCCAGAAAACGGTCAAAGGTCATGGTCGTTACCTCGGCCATCCAGGGTTGTGGGTCGACCGGGACTCCAGTGACGGACGGGTCGGCAGAGTTCGGCGATGTCACCGGATTGGACGAAGATTTGGCCAAGCCGATTCTGCCGAGTAACTCTGGGAAGGAGCTAGACCAGAGCTGGATAAGTAGTTGCGTGACTTCATTGATTAAGGGGTCCCGTAACCCCCGCAGCGCAGACTCTACCTGACCGGACCGGCGCAGTGCCGTCAGATAGGGGGTAAGTGCCGCATCCAATTGGGCTTCCGTTTCGGTCCATATAGACGGAGGCAGGGTGGATATCCGGGGAAGTTCGTCCGAATAAAAAGGCATTACACTACTCACCGATTCGATGGTGACACTGCGCCACAGCTGATCCAACCGTTTGGTGATCACAAGCGGGAATCGCTGCTGAACCACCAAGCGCACCGACTGAGCGGTGGCCGACAATTCACTGGTCAGTTCCTTAAACGCCCGCACGCGCGTGAGGTTAGGAGTATCCGTCGCCCCTGATTCGCGATATTTAGCGGCTGCCACTTGTGCGTCGCACAGCAAATGGAGAGCCCCCGTCAGATCATCCTGCTGGACCAGTATAGTGATGTGATCCAAGACCGCCCGCAATTCCTGGAGCACTCCGATGGCGTCCTGCAAATGGAGTAGGTTCTGCTTCCGTTGCCGGAGCCGAAGGAGGGACCGGCCCGTGCCGCAGTGTAGCTCAGAGACGTTGGCGAGCATACCCCGAAGACTGTGGATTTTTTCGACACATTTATCGGTCTCCTCGTGTAAGTTCTGGAGGGTTGACAGGGCATTGAAAAAAGCGCCGGAACGCTGGCCAATTTCGTTGGTGAGGCGTTGCTCCACCACATCGAGGCACTGGGTGATGTAGTCCTGCGACCGGCTGATGAATTCGGGAGTGAGTACGGGCAGCGGTACCCGGCCCCGCGAGTCTGCTTCGGGACTATCAACGATTCCCACCTGCCCCAACGTAGTACACAGGAGCCGGAACTGGTCCGGGTCGGTAAGATCCAATTCCGACTGGTAAAAAACCCGCGGCACGTCCTCCAGCTGCAGCCCGGCCTTGTCCGGGGGCTTAGCAGAGTTAGAGTTGGCTGGTGCGGGGGAGCCGTCCCCTTCCTTTGACGAACCGCTCAGCAAAATGGACGGGGCCGGGATGGGCTCGGCGTCTATGATGGCCTGCTCCGCCCGATGCTGCTTAGTCTGTTCGTACTGCTCAAAGTGCCGGCTGATTTTGCCCAAATACTCGTCAAAGTCAGACGCCCGGACTTTACGGTAGGTGGTCACCGGTACCACCGGTAAATCCGATTTGGATATTTTAGACGAAGCTCCCGACCGCGCCATGGGGTTATTAATAACGCCCGCGATGGAATTAAGGCTAATGTCGCGGTTATGCCATTCGGGGAGGTTGAGATAGTCGGTAAGAGTGCGACCGCGGCTACCCCCGGCTGTCGGCGGCCGTTGTTCCTCACTCGTCGTTAGTTTGGCCGGTTTGGTACGTGGTGGGGGTAGGGATTGGGGCCGGGCTGCTTCCGGCGGGGACAGGGAGGGTAGTGAGGAAGAAGTGGTCGGGACTGTTGTTCGGAGTAGGGAGGAGCCCTCCCCCCCTGGAGTTCCCGGCCGACTGCCGCCCTCCGATTTAGGCCAACTGGAACCCTGTAACTTCCCTAGGGCGATGGTGTGGCGGGCCCGTTGGGAAACGGAAAGACGTCGGGATGGCGATAGGGTGATGGTATTAAGGTGGCCATTGGCGGGGGAGCGGGACTGGTCTGGGGGTTGTGAGGTCGCCATTGGGATGGGCGGCTAAACGGCAAATAAAAATGAAGGTGGTGGCTTCGGCAGCAGCTGGGTGGAAGGGCCGGTTGCCGATGAGTAAGTAGATTTGATGTGTGATGGATGCAAAAGGCACTAGTTCTAGTAGCAGTGATACACAGAGTACAAAAATTTAAACCCTTATGAATGATATGTATGTTATAAAAATGTACAAGAACCAACGACTGAAATGAGCTCTATATACCTGTAGTTCAATAGACAGCCAAACGATATGTTGCGCTGGACATTAAATTTTTGGTTGGACGTTGAGATGAGAATACAAAACATAACCCCACCGAAGACAGTGGAATGAGAATGCAGCGACTTCGAATGCGCGAGTGTGGAGAAAGAACAGGCGGACCACGTAGGGGCGGTGCAAGGGACTGAATAGGCTATACAAACCCTTTAAAAAATAGAAGATACAAAGTGGTTAAATTGTGCTAACGCTTTAGAAACAAGTCCGAGATGACTTCCGGAACTTCAAAAGACGAATGGGACACCTTGGTGGAAAAATGCGGGATATACGTCAAGAGGTCATTAAGTAATCCAAGCCACCTCATTCTCCCGACTTTTAACAGAGTGCTGGATGTAAGAATTAATCAATCCCCCGCGTCTATTCCATCTCGAACTTCCATAATAGATCAACCTTCTCTCACCTCTCCTTCGGCACTCAAGTTGCTCACAACAAAGATGTCTTCGTGTAGGGGTCGATCAAACGGGTTGCAGGGAATGTATTGCGGACAAAGGGCACATCCAGCGATGACATCCCTATAGGCTCCTGTACATATATAGTCCCATTTTTAGATAACATCGCAAGCGTCCAAAAGTCATTCAGTTCACTTGCTCAATGTGTGTTTGGGCTATGTTTAAATTCACCCAAATGCTTGAGGTTGAGTCCCTCCGCTGCAAAACGTGTACGATAATTAATTGCTCCACTACTCATCATTTTATAATATCTCACACCAGACTAATCATGTACACAGGAATCTCCCTCGATATATTAAAACTGCCCTCTTCATACAATTGCTAGCACGATTATGGTAAACGGCAGCTACATTTGTTGAATTGTAATATTTATTTTGAAATCCGGTACAATTCCCAAGGGAGATGGCATAATTAAGAAGTATAGTCCAAGAGGAGTTGGTGGCGGTCAAAGCCCGGAAGACTTCCCTTAAACAACGGTGCCTGTTTTGAAGAACACAATCTAAAAAATATATAAAATCATTGAACAAGTATACAAATGCGCATGTTCTAAACATAGCCCACGCCCACGCCCGGCTATTATAGTAAGTCACATGAAATACCCCTTATGGAATCCAATCCCTTTTGGTCATGGAAATTGTCGAAAAATGAATAAATCCAATAGCAGTGGTAAAATATGAAGAAAAAAATATACGAACTCCTGCAAATAATAATAGTAATAATAATAATAATAATAAACAACGCAAATGGCAGGGTATAAAGCGCAATAGAAGACCGCTATCACACGATCCGCCTCCACCCCAGCTCCAAATGATCTATTTTCGGATATGTATAATATAAAAATATTGATCCCCTCTACTCCTACAACCTAAGCCTCCTCCTCTTCCCAGTGGTCAAAGTAGTCCTCGTAGTTTTCCATCAACAAATCGGAGGCCGGTTCGTCTTGCTGCACGGGGGCGTAGCGGTATTTGAACGACATGATCCGATCCCACAGATCCAATGGGTAGGCCAATAACCTCCGCCAGTCGATGGAATGGAGGAGAATCACCACCAGACCCGGCAGGGCCAACAGGGCGACCCCCACGGATTGGCGGCGGTTCTTAAGACCCAGGTAAATAGCGCCGGCCAGCATGGCCGCGAATGGCAGGAAGAGCAGTAGGCGCAACGTGATACTGGCCGCCTTATCGGGGCAGTACACTTCCCGCGGTTTGTCGAGGGTAAGCCCCCCTTGGCATAACGACAGCGGGATTTTCCGGTACCCGCTGGACTTGAAATGGTAGTCCTGGCCCGGATCGCACTTATTACTTTCGTCGGGCGGGGCGAGGCCGGGGACCAACACGCATTTGCCCGAGCCCGCCGGATCCCGTTCGAAATTATAGTCGCATTCGAAGTCCGTTTCGGTACACGGGCAGTGCTTGATGACTTTTGGAGTAGGTTCGAACTCGTTACCGATATAGCAGTCGCGCCCTTCGATCCGGCGGTAGTATTGGATTTCCTGGCCGAACAGACACTTGCCCTCCCGGTCCGCACTCGGGCTCCACAGTTCAAAATCGTCCGTCTCCTCGTTATTGTTATCCAAGACACACTGGAGGGTTTCGGTCCCGGTGAAATCGAGGGCCGTAACGATGAACCGTGGGGTGGCTTCGGTGGACAGCCCCATGAGCAGGAATTTACGGCTGGTCGATTGGGGCTCTGTGGTCATGGACACGATGCGCTGTTTGGTGTGCGATAAAGCAAACACGAACTTGTGGAACGTATTGCCGTCGTCCAGGGAATACCAAACGTGATCGGTCGGTTCTTCGTCGTCGACTAGGAGCAGAATGGCCCCGTGGTCCCCAAACTCGTGTAAATGGGCCCCCTTCCGGATTTCCTTCCAGTTGAGGCCGGCATCGCGGGTTAGGAAGGTATCGCCATCCCGGTACGGAAGGAGACGGGAACCTACGTTGCCCACTCCGAGCATCAGGCCCACCGCGGAGGACGCACTCAGAATATTAACCGGATCGCTGCGCACCGTGAAGCTATTCAGGTGGAGGCCACACCCCTCCCCATCGCATTGGAAAGGGTGGCCTAGCGAGTCGCGGCCGGGCGCGGCTAAGGAACGCCAGCTCGCACCATTGTCGAATGATATACGGGACTGGATCTCTTTGGAAGCCGTTCCACCGCGCAGTAATTCCCGGGGGTTTCGGACTTGATTGACGAGGGCGATGCCCTCGATTCCCGCCATCTTCTCGAAGTCCACGAGTCCTTGCTCGTTGCGGTTCACATAGGGCAAGGACGAGGTATAATAAGTACCATTGGAGTTGGAGGTAAATAACGTACCAAACTCAGCCCCCTGGGCATTACTAGTGGTAACATGCAGGAAGATGGCCCGTTCCTTGGAGTTGAGAACAGTATAGGCCTTGTTAATGTCATGCACATTACCCGGCAGGTGGGCGGGGGCGAAGGTCTCCCCATTCATTGATAGTTGCAGGCGAAGATTACTGCCACCACCGGTGAATACGGCCACCACCAAGTATTCCTCAATGATGGCGAAATGGACAATGTTATCAAACGGGGTGTGTACCGTGGCAAAATCATCGTCACTGGTCACAAACTGGCGGCGGGACTGGGACAGGGTGAATTGGGACCCGTGCTTAGTGGCATATTCCTCGCAGAAGATGGTGCCGTGGGTGCGGGATATGAATTTATCCGTCTGGGCCCACTGGCAGCCCCGGGTATACTGATTCACCGCCGTCCAGTGCTGACCGTGGTTACGGGTAACGAGGGCCTCTTCGTGACAGGTGGAGGTGAACACGGAATCACACTCCACTCCGGCCAGGTAAATGATCCAACTGGGGTTATCCGGGTGAAAGAACATGTGGCGACTCGCGAACAGGCTGGACTCGTTCGGCACGCGAAGGGGCTGGAAGGTCTTGCCGCGGTCCTCCGTATAGTACTGTACCTTATCACTGGTGATGAAGTAGGCCCGCTGTTCAAGGTAGGGCTGTTTAACAATGGCGATCACCTTGCTGGCCTCCGTCAGGACCGGCTCCCAGGACAGTCCCTCGTTCAAACTACGCCACACTTTACCCTCCATCGTGCGAAGTAGGATGTGATTGGATCGAGGGAAATAGAAGGTTTCCACTACGGGACTATCGAAAAAGGACCAGTACTTGCGGATGCCGGGATTATCGTCGCACGCTTTTTCCACCGGTTCGGTCAGGTCGATTCCGCCTTCGCACTGGCTGGCGCTAATCTTGCGGTACCCGGTGCTGGCTTTGTAATGGGTTCCGGCTGGGCAATCGGCGGGCCGGCGGGGGTCTTGGCCGTAGAGTTGGCATATGCCGCGGTCGTTAAGCCAAAAATTGGCATCGCATTCGTAGTCCTCGCGGGTACATTTACAGGCGGATTCCTTTACTCGGGGCGGTTGGAATTCGCCACCGACTGAACAAATGACGTCGGCCTTGCGGCGCCAGTAGGCGATTTCCCGACCTAAATGACACGTGCTAGAGACATGGGAACCGGGCTTCCAGAGTTCAAAGTCGCTCCCCTTTTCGTTATTAGGCTCCAGTTTACAGCGACGGGGGGCTATCCCGGTAAAGTCCACCTGGATAAGTTCGGTATGGTGCTCGCCCGTGCGACTAATCTGATAGCCGATAATGAGCATCTTGAGACTGGTCGAATCCTTGACCGTAGTCAAAGTCGTGGCCCGAATAGGTCGGGAGGCGAATTGGTAGTCGGTCCAGGTGGCTCCCCGGTCCCAACTATAGGACAGCTTCTGGGTCTCCCGTTCGTCGTCGACCAACACCAAAAGGGCACCGTGATCTCCGAATTCGTACAAACTTTCGCCCCGGCGGATTTCCCGCCAGGTGCGTCCACCGTTGTGGGTCAAGTAGGTATTACCCTGCTCATACGGAAGTAGGCGGGTGCCTACATTGCCGACCCCCATCATCAGACCGGTAGCCGATGAGGCGCTGAAGACCGGGCCGGCGTCCCGCAGGTCGGTACGACTATGCAAGTGCAGCTGACAGGGGCCGTCCCCTTCCCCGTCCTTGTTACACTGGTAAGGGTCCCCGCGGGCGTCTTTGGCGGGCGCATTGAGGGGTCTCCATGTTCGTCCGTCATTGAACGAAATCACTGAACGCAACTGCTTCTTGCGACCGGGTT
The DNA here is from genome assembly GCA_027576995.1 of Dimargaris cristalligena. Lineage (NCBI taxonomy): Eukaryota > Fungi > Kickxellomycota > Dimargaritomycetes > Dimargaritales > Dimargaritaceae > Dimargaris > Dimargaris cristalligena. The sequence goes on from JANBQC010000111.1 coordinate 37,242, forward strand.
GGCCTAGCGCATCGACGTTACCCACCTGGTTAGCCATATCAATACCCTGTACACCCGCTACACTGACCAGGTCCAGGTTCCCCTGGTGGTCCCGGTTACTGTCGACCAGCACCAAATTATAGTGGTAGATGTCAGTGTTGGACACAAACAGAGACCCGAACTCGGAGTTGTGGGTGGCCGAGCGTTGGACGTCCAAGAAGATGGATCCCGTAGCGGACTGGAAAAGGGTGAATTGGTTCGGATGGATGCTAACCGAGGGCGGGAATTGGACCCGGTGGAAGGTGTCCAAATCCCCCGAGGTGTAGAGGGCCGTACCTCCGGCGAGTCCTTGGTCGGTGGCGACGAGCAGATAATTCTCCAGGACGAAAAAGTCGTGGATAAAGTTATACCATACATGAGGAGTCGCCCCCGGGGTAGTGTATTCCACCAGCTGCAGGGGGTTGTGTCGGTGGGACTCTTTCCCGCCTAGTCGTTGCCGATCGAGCTCGTCCTGTTCCACTTCCGAGCGTTTGTTACGGTAGGACGCGCATAAAATACCCCTGGGGTCTTTCTTGGGGAATTTGCCCGTGGCGGTGAACACGCATTTGGTCGCGAAGGAATCAATTTCCTGCCACCCGGTATTACTGGAGTGGTGGTCGGTAAAGAAGATCCGGGTGTGGCAGTTGGGACAATTAGTACCGGCTATCAGGAGGAGGTACTCGGGTTCGGTCGGGTGGAACTGAAGGAAGGGTTCGATGCCCAGCTTGTTGGGTGGGGCGGGTAACGATAGAGAGCTGAAGGAGGCCCCCTGGTCGACCGAGTAGAAGAGTTTGTCGCCATCGACCAGGGCGTACATACGCTGGCTATCATACGGGTGGGCCGTGATAAAGATGACCGGACTGCGGTCACCCAAGAGACGGTCCCACTTGGCACCTTCATCGGTACTCCGCCAAAGTTCGCCACTGGAAGCCAGAAGGACCACGGTAGACGATTGGTTGAAGTAAAGGTGGTTGACCACATCCCCGTGCAGAGTGGTAGAGTGGGACCGGATACCATTACTACCGCCGTTGTCACCGCCCTTGCCCGGACCATCGGGATCACCGACTACCCGCGGGCAGGGCTTCTCCACCGGCTCATCGAGACTCTTTCCCCCTTCGCGCAGACAAGAGTTGCCGGGCACCAACCGATAGCCCGAGGAGCCCAGGAAACGATCACCCGCTTTGAGACACTCGCCCTTCGGGATTCGCTCGGCTCCGTTGGTAACGCACCGTTTTTGGGATGGGCTCCAGACAAAATTATAGTCGCATTCAAAGTCTTCGTCCGTACAGGGACAGTCTTCCTTTTCGGGGACGGAGGGCTGGAATTTGTGGCCAATGTAACAGTCGGACTTGGCTTTGACCCGCCAGAACGCGGACTTGTGGCCCATAATGCAGTCGGGGCCATCCTCGAGGTACCGGGCGTACCACTTGTCAAAATCGGAGCGGCTCGGGTGGTCCTTATCGAGCTTACATTGCCGGTCGTGCAGGGAACGTAGGTCCAGTTGGAATACCAGTGAATGACCGTAGTGGCGGTCCCGGTCGGCCGAGGTGGCCAAGAGCAGGAAACGCCTGGAGGTCGAGTCGGGGTCGGTGGTAAGGACCTGGGCCCGGACATTGATATCCAAATCCAGGCGGTGCCACCGGTCGCCCCGGTCAGTGCTGTACCAGAGGTGGTCCACGGGCTTTTCATCGTCAATGGCTACAATCAGCGCACCGGAGTCGCCGAACTCGTACATGTGCGCCTCTTCGCGTACCACGCGCCAGGTTAAACCCCCGTCGGCACTAAGGAACGTATCGCCTTGGTTGTAGGGCAGGAGATAGGCGCCGACATTGCCCACGCCCATGAGTAAGCCGGGCGCGGCCCGGGAGGAGTACACCCGACCCAGGTTAGCGTTGTCGGTGACCGAGTGCAGATGCAGGGCACAGTTCCCGGACTGCCAGCTAGTCCGATCGCTGTTTCCGTCTTTAGTACAGGGGTAGGCACGTCCCTTGGTGTCTTTCGTGGGGGGTTTGAGGTACGACCAGTGGCTCCCGTCATCAAAAGAGATGCGGGTCTGGAGTTTCTTGGCCAATCGACCGGGGTTGCGCTGGATCTCCTCCCAGTTACTGACGGAATTGGCTAGTATGATCCCTTCGATAGCCTTGACCCGCTCCGTGTCAACCAGGCCCAGAATGTTAAGGTTAATGTGCTCCAGCGCAGTGGTGAATAGAGTGCCGTCCGAGTTGGACCGGAACAGGGTGGCGAAGGAGGGGCTATCGCTTAGATGGATGGCCACCAGTAAGGCGTCGCGGGTCGACTCCAGTACGGTGTATCCGTTCTCTTTCCACCCGTGGGTATCGGGTAATTGGGCCTCGCCCCAGGTCCGGCCGTCGGTGGTAATGAACAAGTCGGTTTCCCGGGTTTGGGGGTGTTTAATGGCCACGGAGAGGAACGAGCCGCCCTCCGACATACCCAGGATTCCCCCTACGGGGCGATCCAGGCCAAAGTCGACCACTTTTTTGGACCGGAAGAAGTCTTCGGTCGTCACCAGCCGGTGGTCTTCCACCGCGCGGATCCGGCTAACCCCCAGCCAGCCCAGGATCGAGTTGGTGTCCTGCTTGGGGGTGGAGGCCGCCGAGGTCGGATTATACTCGATACAGTACAGGGCCTGACTGGGCATCTTATCGAATTCGGGTTTAGCGTGGGCCCACATGCACTCGGTCATGGACTGGGGCAGGGCCTTGGGCTCCGAAGCGAAGGAATTTTCGGTGTAGTAGATCCGATCGAGGCAAGACTGGGAGTGGATGCCCCCGAACAGCGTGCTTCCTCCGCCCTGGGGGTCATCGTGGCACTCCATACCCACGTACAAAATGTTGTTGGGGAAGGTGGCATGGAAACGGAACACCGGACCGCTTTCGGCGGGGGCTTCGGGAACAGCCATCGACTTCCAGTGGATACCGCGATCCGTGGTTTTGTAGTGAGTCTTGCTTCCGGTGATGGCAAAGGCTACTTCCGGGTCATACGGGTGAAGGACCACATCAATGAGCTTACCCTCCGGGATAGGCTTATCGACCCGGACCCAGGTTTTACCCTCGTCGGCCGACCGGTGAAGGTTACCCAGGTAGGAGTCGAAGTAGAGCACGACCTCCGAGTCGGTGAAGTAGGATAGTTTCGTGGGCGGGTACGTGAATTCAGTACGAGAGACTTGAGGCTGGCCAGAGGCGGAGACCCAGGCAGCACCCAGGCCGCTGAGAAGCAGAAGCCAGGGGCCAACGAGGCGGCGTACTGGCGCCATGCTGAACGCGAAACTAGGCCGCCGAACACAGCGAATTGAGGGGGGAGGAGTCTATCGAGTAAGGCGTTCGATTAGGGAGGGGTGAAAAAGGGTAGTGGCGAGGAATGGCCGGCTCGATGCAGTAGAAGGTAGGAATGCACTGGGGACCGTGGTTTCCAGCAGTGCTTGGCGCTGATAATAATTACAAAGGGAGTTGGCGTCGTCCGTTAGGCGAAGGTTCTCAACGAGCGAGGGAATCGCGCTACAGGAGCATAGGGAATATAGTTCCGGAAAAGAAGGCAACGGGAAACAAGATGGAAAGGCCAAGTGGAAGGCCCGATACAACAAGGGAACCCTTGGGCTAATTAGCAGCCACTGAGCGTGACCTCTAAATGTAGCCAGGGCATTGCATTGTGTGGGCTTGGCTTGGATTGCAGGTTATCTGCTTACATCACCAACCAGGCCTACTCTACCGATAAGGAGTCCTGACTTAATAAGCTCCGCTCTAATGGATCACATGATCAGCCGCACCAATCTGGTGGTATGTCTCCTCTCTCTTACCTTATAAATCCAGCCTAACCATATACTCGCTATGAAGGTAACTCATTCAAGTCTAGCCCTGGTATTTTCTAATACGACCATATTGGCCTCTGCCAACTAAAGGCTTCCGAACATTCCTTCAATTCCCCGACCTTACTTTGCATGCCCCCCTTTGACTTTACTCGCTATTAACCCTACTTTAAATTTGCCACTCCAATGGCGGACGCACAAAATTCCTCGCCGTCAGCCGCCACGACGAGTCAGCTGGCGAATGCCCCGTCCCCTGAACTTCTGGCCCGCTGCTTGGCTCTGCTCAGACCTCCTCGGTCGGACGAAGAGAAATTCGCCGGCCTCCTCCTCGTCACCAAAGTCGTCCAACCCCACGACACTGCCTCCCTCTCCTCTGTTCTGCGCAATCTAGACCTGCAGTTTATCGACCGCCTCCTCAAGTCGACAACAACCACCACCGATTATCAATCCCACCAGGAACTGGCTCTATTGGTAGTGGCTAGCTTTTGTAACCATACCCAGTTCCTGGACCATGCGGGGCTTATAAACCTAGTACCTGCTGTAGCCCGGGTGTTCGTCCAAAGTATGCTGAACGGACCCACTGACCTGCAGCAGGATAGTCTGCCTATACTGGTTCAGCTCGCTACTACCGATTCAGGATTAGCCCTTATGATCGATTCGCTGGACAATGGAACGGCCCTGGTTCGCGCCGTAGCGGATCTCCTGGGACAAGCCGAAATCAGCGAAGGTACCGTAAATCTATGTGTGGCACTTTTGCGGCGCATTCTGAGTGGTGCTCCCCAAAAGGTGGATACGCCGAGTCTTATTTCGCGTATCAGTGTATGGTCACTCGCCCTGGATCGTGTTGCGACTTTATTTTACCAGCGCCACAGCGCTCTGAAATTCACGTTGCAGAACTGCCTATGCGAAGCGCTATCGGCCATTCCCGACGATCAAACCACCATGTTTGATGCATGGCTTCGTTCGGGGGATGTGCGCCTTGATCCTATGAGTGAAAAATCCACCGCCCTACTCTATCGTTCCCTCCTGCGTATCAAACTAGCCATCATGGATATCCAACGACGCAACACCGATACCTATGACGCCAAAGACATTGGCATCCTCCTTACCGCCCAACTACTAAGGCTCTTGGGCGAACATTTTATCCTACCTGTGGGGTCCCCTCTACTGCCCTGGTCCCTCGCTGCGGTCGATAATATTATAAAGCAAGACAACGAATCTACGGATCCCCTAGTCGAGGATACCACCCAACCCGCCCCAGATGATGTTGACGGAACTCCACCCCGCACCAACGTCGAAAAGTTTATACCCCTCGCCATTGGCATGGCTGGCGTCGAACTACGCATGCTCCTTGATGAACGGCTCATCTGTCCCCCTGGCGGGGCTCTGGACGAACTCGCTGCTAAGCGCCAGGAATGGCTCGTTCCTGCTTGTCTAGAAATCCTCGAAACGGGCATCCGGCTACTCACCCTGGTGGAAGATGATGCCTTGCCCGAACTTCCCGCTGATATCTCGACTCTGAGCCCCGCCCGGTGGACTGAGGCTAACCGACTGACCCAGCTTGTTTGCTATGTAATTAGCCGGCAGTCCAGCGAAGAAATTCTGGCCTGGTTGATACGGCTGAAGGACACCTTTGCCGCCACCGTCGAGTTCCTCGAAGAAATGATGGTAAGTATTGTATTATATCCCACATGCGTGGTTCTTCTGGCGTATTAAAAGGCACTCCGTTGACTATTTATTTACCTGTATGGGTGCCGCCTCCTCCTCCAGGATATCTCCCACCGGCCACATTTGACCAGGTACATTCCCACAGGGACTCCCATCGCCGCTAATTGATACTCCCTATTGCTAATGCCTAATTACTATTCGCCATTGAATTGCACCCATCGCTCGACCACCATCAGAGTCGATCTGGCCTTGAGAACCTTGCTCGGGATCTGGTTGGCATTGCTGTATTCCGGGTACTCTGCTGCTGGCTAAGTCAGGACTTCTCCCTTCTCAAGGATTACCCGCAAATGATCAGTATTTTCGGGAACATTGTCCAAACTAGGTAGGTTATTCTGGTGATTTGATTGGAAACTCGATAGCCATATATCTCTTACGCTGCAGTTACCATTTAAGCGTACCTCCTCCCCCCCCTCCTAAGAACCACCGACATTGAGGAAATTAGATATTACGGCTTAAATGGGCCACACTATGGGCATTTACTAACCTCTATTGTTTTACAATGTATATGTCCCCCCTTTCCTTTACTAGTCAATCGGATCTATTATCGGATAGTTGGGAGCCCATTTTGTCCCTTATGATTCCCCCTGTCCACCTTTGGGTGTCAATCATCGAAGATACGGAGGCTGACCAGTCTACCACGCCCCTGGAGATTATCTCGCAGTCGAATCGGGACGAGGTTCTGCAGATGGCTTCTATATTAAGAAAGCGCTTCCCTGATAGTGCATTCCATCAATAGGCAAAATGTTAAATAGCTTTAGAACCTTAACCCAATGGCTTATTCGAGCCTGCCGTTGTTATGCTTACCAACCACAGTTAATACGTTATTAATTAGTAATCTGATTAAAACCCTATGCCATTGCATCAATGCTGATAATCTGCCGAACTGGTGGGAGGTGGTAAATTGATATTTCTCGCTTATGTTGGTCACTTGAGACTAGTGCGGCGGATCTTTGGGGCCATCGATTCCCACTTAATTGGATGGCCAGCATTTACTACCTGGGTTTATCTAGAAACAGGGCAGTATGCGTTAATATCCCCGAGCTGAAAGTGTAATTTTTTGAGCATTTATGATATGGACCAACAGGTATTTATTAAGAGAGGCCACTATAGCGTGTGCTACACTTCAGTCCGTAAACTTACGGATTGAGTTGGTGTCGAAATTGCCGATATGTCTAAATTTCCGAAAAAGATGAAACAGAGGGTTTCTCACTCTGCCGGGACCTCCTCTTCCCTGTCAATAGCACTGAAGTGGCCAGATCCCGTCACGCGACCTCGCCTGGTAAGTGTGGGCGCTTTCCCTTCGCTTGGAAACCTCCCCACGATTCATTCTCTCTCGGCTCCGCCGGCCTGGGTTACCGTGCAATGCCTTTCTCTCGTTTTATAGCACTCTTTTCGTATCCACTCCACACCAATATCCCCAAGTCGGTTAACCCTGTATTAAACCGCTTTCCCCTTATTATACCTATTTAACCCGTTCAGTTTTGAAGGTAGTTCGCCCGCTCCTCTCTACTTCCCCAACTTCCTGATACACTTAGCGTGTCCACCTCCCTTATCTCTCTCCTAATCATCACCATTCAGTAGCTGGGATGGGCAATAGCCACTCCCAAGCCCATCCGGGCGGGGAAGCGGGCCAAGACCACCATGTCGAGTCCTTCCCGCCCGTCCGCCCCACCCCTAAAAAACGCCACACCTTCCAGCCCGATTTCCCGAATCCTTCGGCCGCTGCTTCGTCGTCATCGTCATCTGCATCCCCCTTTACGTCTCCCCCGGTCGCCACCGGGGACACCTACGGTGAATCCGAGGCAACGCGTGGGAGCCCAGCTACTGCCGTTCACCACCGGGCTGGGACGGCCTACGGAGGAGCGACTGCTGCGACCATTTCACCGTCCTCCTCTTCCTCACCCGGTCGCGGCATCCCCATTGGAGGCCCTGGTCTTCGCCCCCCTCACGGTCGTGCCACCCGGTCCGTCTCCCTGCGCTACAAAACCGGGGGCCGCCAATCCCCTTCGCTAGGCAGTCCTTCGCAAAATGCCCCCCTATTCTCCTGTGAATCGCCCTCCCAGTACGCCTCATCCCCAATGGCCCCACTCGAATCGGGATCCCCGCATAGCCACCGGGCCCCCCATAGCGGCAAATCGACTCGGTCCGAAGGGGCCGAATACGACCCCGTGGTTTCAACTCCGCCGTCCAGCACAACCGCCCCACGACCCATTCGGCAACAGCGACGGGTCAATGCCGTGCCTGAATTCATGCCCTCAACTGCCCCGGGTGCCTCGGTCCGTGGGTCGTGGTATTCGGCCGTGGCCACCCACAATCAGCCGTCCCATGGTTCACCCCAGAAACACCCTTCCGAGCCACCTGGTTTCGGTACCCCACCTACGCATAACCGGCCCCCGGGGTTCACCGACCGCAGTCCTGTTCAGTCGCCCCGTAAACCCCCTGTGCCCACCGTGCTGAACTGGTACGGAGCGGCCCACACCGTCTATGTATCGGGTTCATTTAATGAATGGCGGCATCGGGTCCGGCTTAGCCCAGTTGGTCCCAACCACTTTAATGTCACGCTGGCCCTCCCGCCTGGTATCCACTTCTTGAAATTTATCGTTAACGAGGAATGGAAGAATTCCTCCGATATGGCCACTGCTCCCGACGACGACGGTAACTTGGTTAATTACATCCGGGTCGATAGTGTGGCGCCCCCTACGGAACCACCGCCGCCGTCGGTGTCGAACCCTACCTCCCGGGTTATTCCTACACCCAACCACGCCACGTCCGCTACACCGGCCCAGAATATCAACGGCCCAACCTCGACAGTGGCAACTGCGGGGACTTTACCCGTTCCGAATGCTCACCATGACCACTTTGAGTCCCACAGTGTTGCCACCTCCATCCCAGATGTGGGCGGGGCTCTCTCCGGACTCCAGGAACTGGGCCTAGAATCCGCGTTGTCCAACTCGCCCCCCGGCCAATACTCCAGCGTCGTCCCCGAGCACCTTTACCAGTCCCACCGCCCGCCCGCTCCAGGCCACCATCACTCTAGCAAATCCAATAACCCCCCTACGTTACCCCCTCACCTTTCCCAGGTACTTCTGAACCATTCCCAGTCTCACCACAATAACTTTAGCCAAGGCGGTGCCGTAACCCGTGCACCCGGCCCTAGTGATCCCAACTCCGGCTTGCCGGTGCCCAACCACGTCGTCCTCAATCACCTGTTTGCCTGTTCCATTCGGAACGGAGTCATGGCTATTGCGAGCACCACCCGCTACCGGAAAAAGTACACAACAACGGTCTACTATAAACCGTTCCGAACCCTTCAATAGCCATGGTTGATTTAGTCCAGGTTTTAATTATTATTGATGTTCGTATCTCTCATGCAGATTATTTTACCCATCTACAGTTTTTTGTTGTTTTCTTTTTGAATTCGCCTCATTACCCACCCGACAATACCTTTTGTGTTTTGCACTCACATATATATTATCCGCCCCATAAATATGGTTTCTTGCCCAGCCGTGGGTATTTGAACCACCTTTGCTTTGCACACAGGCCCCATACCGCTTCTTTTTCTTCCATACCCCATACTTGTTTGATAAAATCAGTCTTGCACTTGTGTATAAAGGTTCAATTCTAATGTTAATAATAGGGAGTGGGATTCAATCAGGTTGTATAGCGAATAATCCGGTTGGTAAGATCGGAACTACTAGATTATGTGTCCTACCCATTTCCCCACACAGATGTCATTTAAAATGGTATACAGTCAATTTGAGTCCCGGTCATATCCCCAGAGGCATAAAAAATTGTTGGGTGTGGCCTATTCCCCACTCCCATAGACTCTTACGCATCAATATACCACCACTATGTTCAAATCTGACTATTGTTGCGAGTAAATATACCTGTAAACATATCGCTGGGTTAATTGAATATAGCGGGTTTTATCTTGTCAATTATTATAAGCCATACTATGGCCACTTTCGAAAAGGGGGGGGGTGGACTTAGCGGCACCTCTCAATCACTGCATTTGCTGACCTAATTTGCCTTTGCTTTTCTTGGCATAGACATCGTGGATAAAGTGACTGGGCTGCTCCCCCAAGCCGATAGAATAAAGCGTTTGCACCATAGATTGGCACTTGGGTCTAGTAAAATTATACAATGTCAGTATATCGGGCTCCCTGTGCGGATCTCTTAATTACTTCTTGGACATTTTGATTATCCGATACTACCCTTAGATTCTCAAGGTATTAAGAACCCAGGAAATACCAACGATACGGCACTTGGATTTTGGAAAGTTGGACTACCAATCCAGTTTCCAGAAGGGGTTTTGGTGATGAGAGCTTACCCGGGGAGTCGTAAATCCCTAATGCTACAAAGCCCTTAATAATGGCAAACGATAATCTCCGGCTAATTAATAGATGATCGGATTGTACTCTATAGATGTCCAATCACAACAATATGGGAGTAGTTTAACAAGGCTGTATAACGAAAAATCTACTTGATGAGGCAAATATTACTAGTTGAAAATAAACATCCCACCGATTTTCCCATGCACATACCAGTTAAAACCTTATACAGCCAAGCTGAACTTCACCCATATACTCCCCATTTTATTCCCACCTGCAACTTGTAATCATTACCAGGTGTACTGCCATAGGCTTAGACGATTTTCCCTTCCCATGAGACAACCTAGTTGTATTCCCTCACCACATAATAGCTGCACATTCAATATCCACAGTTACACTCTTTGAGCAAGCACTTGGAAGACCTCCATTTTGCTGATCTGTGTTTGGGCCTAATCACCTCCACTTTCAACTGACCTACTAACTACTTCTAATTTTGTCAGTTACATGATTCCAGACAAGTCAGTGGGAAAAGCCTTCACACTAGAATAAGGGAGTGATGTAGAAGTTTTCCTTATTTATATCTTATTTCTATGAATGCCCCAGAGGATCTGAGGCACTCTCGTTTTCCATTTTCCATTTTCCATATTTCCTTTCTCTTTTTGTACATTATTTAAACTTAAGGACCCAACTAGTTTTCTCCCTTTGTGGTTTTATAGTTGTCAGTTCATTTGGGGATGACATCCAAAAGGTCATAGTATAGTCTTAAGGTTGTAACATCAATTATTCTTATTTATAGTCTCACAGTCAACCCTTAAAACAGCAAGTTATCTTTAAGATAAGTTTTATTATTCAGTTTAAATATCTATTTTAACTTATCCAGTGTTTTACCCAGCATCAACTGAGGACTTCAACCAGAAGTCAAATTTTTTATTCTCTTAATTTTATTATCTTATTTTTCAGTATGTAACCACTGTGGCTCCCCCAGTACCTAACTCTGACAATGGGAATTTAGGATTGATTCATGTGCAACATTTTTCCACTGTACCCTAGTTTGACCTCCAACAACAGTTCTGATCAAATCCAACTAGCTGAAGGACCATTTCCCGAGTTCTCCATGTTATATCCAGGTGCTGGCCCCCTGAAACCAATGTCTGGTGAACCTTCCAGTCCAGAAGGGAGTGGGACATCTAACCCCAGCTCTTATCTTAGAATGGAGGTACCTCAAATCACCGGCACAATAGTAATTGCCCAGATGAGTTTTTAGAAGGTCAAAATTGAGTCTTTAAAACTCATTACTGATTGTCACATGTAGGCTGTGTGGCTCACAACAAGATCCACTGTTATCTAAATAGCAGAAACATCATGAATGAGCTATATACTCCTGAAGTGTTACAACAGTTAGTGGGTATTATTATGGACAACTAATAAATCTGGGTTAAATAAATTTAGCATATACACATAGTATTTGTATTGATGGCTTATGTAAACTTAGTGGGGTATACCGTAGGCAATGATCGAAATAGTTGCTAGAATGCCTACGCCTAGAATGTGTCTTGAACTAACACACAGGCAGATGATGCGAAGTACGCTTTATAGATAATAAGGGAAATATCGATAGGTCGATTTCGCTAATAAAAAGGGGCATATAATAACCACTAATTCATTAAATATCCAGGTATAGGAATGGGCTCAGCTTTATATAGCCGAGAATACCAATGATAAAAGCACCGAACTAGTAAAGAACATGCTGGAAAATGTAATGAATAGTGGATAATAATAGAAGGGTAAAATAAATGTGAGAGGTTCTGATCAGCTGTATAACAAATTATCTGATTGACAAGGCCGGAATTTGGTAAAATGTGAAAACTCCACCTATTTGACCATACACTATTTATAATGTTATACAGTTGGGTTGGTTTTCACCCACACCAAGTCTGTAATAGCTATAGTATTAGAATTTAGTAAGTATAACAGGGGCAGTCTCCACCTAAACACCAATTTAAATTTTCGTATAATTCCATCGGTAGCCTAGCTATCCAATTGGGGTGATTCCACAACCATTTCTATATTCCAGCCGCCAGCGTTGGAATAAAAATGAGTACAAGAGGAGAAAATACCTATATATATTGGTTGACTAATCGCTTGATAGCTGTCCCGTAGCGGATTAAACTATAGGTTGGCTCTCAAACAGCCTGGTCGCCAGTTCTCCCTCCCATTCACACAAGCCTTACACATTCGGCACCACATAGTCTTTGCCTAACAATTTGCCATTGTATAGGACTGCCCATGTTTCATTATTTTTCACTTTATAATAATATATTTATAGTATTTTCTGCTCATTCTGAACCTCCTCATATTACCTTAATTGGGCCCCATTCGTTTTATTTCACACCAACGTTCCCAACCACATCACCCCGCATCTTTATAGCGCGCATTTCCATTTTCTGCCTTATCCGTGGCTCTGCCCCCACCAAGTAGCCGACCATGTCGTTCGCCAATTTTCTCTTCGGCAACATCGACGATGAGGGCCAGCTCGAGGATTTTGATCTAGGGGACGAAATGAAGACCACGCTGAACGGTGGCAGTGCCCGAAAGGGTGACCGCAAAGGTTCCCGAAAACCCAATGCGAACATTCTAAGCGCCCTCCTGGGTGGCGTGTCCGGGGACATGGGTTTTGGGCTCATGGCCGATGGGTCCGAGCCGTCCACAACGGCCCCTACCACCCCGTCATTTCGGTCCCCGCAGTTGCCTAGCACCGATGACCAGGATTGGGTCAAGCCGGTGGCGGACGCGATCGATTTCTCCGATTTCAATGAATTGGCCGACGATTTACCCGATTCGCCTGGATTAGCAGACGAGGAAGAAGGGACCGGCAAGGCAGTAGATAGTAGAGCGGAAAGTAGCTACGTTTCACCCCAACCCCAGTATCCTGACGACGGCAAGAGCGGTTCGCCCGGGTGGGGGTCGTCACCCCTGGGCCTTGAACTACCGCTGGCGCCTACGTTTCCATTCCCCCTACCAGGTCTTGCCCTACCATCATTTGAAAAACCGAATACAGCGATGGATGTGGATATGGATGTACACATGCCTCCTAGATCCCCTTCGCCTACCAACGCGGCCTCTACACTCACCACCCCCCGGCGACCGGTACCTACGTCTGTACCCCCTTCTACGGCATCGCAGCGTATGGTTGATTTTGACGATACCCTGGAGAATCTATTTCAGTCTCCGGCAACTCTACCCAGTCAGAGTCCTCTGATGGACGGAGCCACGCTGACGTTACCCCCTAGGATGGACCTGGATGCCCCACAGGCCAACGTGCCCACTCCTATACCCCAAGTGAAAATGCTCTACCCATCTTTTGAACTTAACCAAATCCTAAAATTTACGGAAATATTCCGACCCCAGATAGAACGCACCAACATTCTCAAGAAGCGGAAAGTCCAGGACACGAGTGTATCGGTTATCACCCAAGCGCCTGACCAGCGCACCCTATTCGACCAAGTGGAGATGACCTCTTATCGCCGCAAAACACCTACCTTTCTCGAATTAGTTCAACAACAAGCCCAACCCCGGATTGCTTCCAGCGATACCTCCTATGATCTATTAGAATCGGGCAGCGACTCTGAATTTATTCCCGCTGGTTCTTGTGGTCCTCAGCAGCCACACTTCCACCTACGCCAGTCTACTCTTGCCGCTACCCGGTACCCCATTAACACCGACCAGTGGGACCGCCGCATCCAATGGGACCGTTCTCCCTCTGTGTCGCCACCCCCGGTATCCGATACCGTTGATCCCCTACGCTACACTAACGAAGCGCTCCGCTCAGGCTCGTGGGTTCGGTCGATTATTTGGGATCCGGAGGATGCTGACAATGATGTCTACCAACGCCCTTTTGACCGCCTCGTACTCGACCTCAACGACTCCCACCTCCTGTTCGAGCCAATCATTGAGTCCGCCCAGGAGCGGGCCGCTAAGCGCCGGGCTTTACGCAACGCCCAGGATCAACTGCAAATGGCGGTGGCCGACGAGGCGGAGCACCGTAAGCAGGCTCAGAAGATCGATAAATTCAACTTGTCGAACGACTTCTTCTATGCGGCCCTCCAGGAGGGTAAGGTCCAGCGTGTGCGTCAGACTTTCGGACAGTTGGATGTGCAACATGCCGTTCCGGCCCAAAAACTACAGCCTCCTCTGTATAAGACCCGCCTACCCAAATCGGAGCTCCGCAGCTGGCATCGGCCCTCCACCGCTTTCCCCATTCATGAGACTTTGGTCTTTTCGAAACTAAAGCCCAGCAAACGCAAGCACAAGCGCAAGCAGGGTGGAGAGGCCTTCAAATCCACCAAGGACATTACGCTTAAGGACACCGCCCCCTATCTTCTCCTGGAGTATTCGGAGGAGCATCCACCCATCGTATCCAACGCCGGCATGGGTTCCCTGCTACTCAATTACTACCGGAGGAAAGATCTTCAGGACCAATCAGCGCCTACGGCCGATATCGGTGAATTATTCATCCTGGACACGGCCGACGCATCCCCATTTCATAACTTCGGTAACGTTGAGCCGGGGCAGACTATCCCAACCCTCTCGAACAACTTAATACGAGCCCCCCTTTTCCGCCACAAGCCCAAGCCTAGCGATTTTCTTCTGATCAAGTCGACCTACAAGGGCGCGTCCAAATACTTTATCCGGGAAATTCCCTACCTATTCACGGTGGGCCAAACCTACCCCCTGATGGAGGTTCCCGGTCCCCATTCCCGTAAGGTGACCAATACCATCAAGAATCGCCTCCAGGTTATCGCCTTCCGACTGATCCGGCAGAACCCCTATCACCGGTTACACATGAGCAAAGTGTCCCGCTATTTCCCCGAGTACCCGGAAACCCACATTCGGCTCCGCCTGAAGGAATTCATGGAATTCCAACGCAAAGGGAATAACAGTGGCTTTTGGAAGCTCAAACCGACCCTGACGTTACCCAACGAGGAAGAAATCCGTAAAATCCTGACCCCGGAAATGATGTGTTTATACGAAAGTATGTTGGTGGGCGAGTGCCACCTACGTGATTCCGGCTACACCCGCAACCTGGACGGGCCCGACGAGGAGGGTAATGAAGACGGGGACACCAAATACGCCGTGGAGGAACAGCTGGCCCCCTGGGCGATTACCCGCAATTTTATCAATGCCACCCAGGGCAAGGCGATGCTGAAGCTCTACGGGCCCGGTGATCCCACAGGCCGTGGGGAAGGCTTCAGTTTCATCCGCGTATCCATGAAGGATATTTTCTTGCGGGCTGGTGAAACGGCCGAGGAGAAATTGGCCGAAATCGAAGCGAGACCCAAGAGTGCCCATCGCTATAATGTGGCGGAACAGCAGCAGATTTACCGAGAGGAGATTACGCGGATTTGGAATGCGCAATTCCAGGCACTGAGTAATCCGCAACCTCCGTTGGTTTCGGATGACGATGACGATTTCCACATGAACCACGGGGACCAAGCCGAGCATAGGGTAAGTAAACGAGCGAAGCCCCGGTTTCCTGACAGCGGCATTGGACGGTTCGACCATATTATTACAGTTGCCTGATATCATGGGCGTTTTAGTGAGCCATCTATATCTAGGGGATTCCATTGTTCATTTGACCGTATTTCTAATCATATTCTTGTATAACTCCTTTATATTTCACTCCACCCCTCATTTTTGCCATCTCGTAGTCCGATGGAACCGCGTTGGAGTCTAGTACACAAGCCTCCCATCCGAGTCGGGCTTCGTCCCCAACCCCCTCGATGGACCGCTCATCCATCGCTGACCCTGACGACGACATTGGTATTGCATCCTCTTCGGTCCGGGCGGTAGGACGTGTTTCCCCTAACCAACGTAAGGGGTTGGTCATTCGCCGGTACATTCGATCCCCCATGACCGGTGAGCTCACCTGGCAAACCGAGGTTTTACGGAGTGTCCCTTTAATTAACGCCTACCTTAAACAACGTGCCATCATCGAGGCTGAAATCACCGGGGTACCCAATGAACCCCCCCTAGCCAACCTGGATGCCCAGCAGCGGCCCGTCGCTCTCAAACGGCGCACGGCAGCCCAATTGACGGCCCTGCGGCAGCGACGGGAGAAACGACTAGCCCGGGAAAAGGCACGCGAAGCTATGCACATGAGTACTATTTCGTTGCCCCAGCAATGCAAACCGAAGAAGAAAACAATTGTAAGTTTGATACGCTGGTTTTTTTATATGTTTATGTATCTGCCATTCTCGTTCAATTATTATCGTGAAGCTGCAAGTCAGACACGTTGACCAGTGGCCAGAGTACCTCTATACATGGTAGCAATAGATCCGGATCACTTACAGTGTCTTTAAAATATATTTTTCAACCTACATACCATGCATCTGTTTAACTAACCTCCGGTTTACTATCTCTATTTTAATCGCCGCTCGATCCTGATCACCAATGCATGCTGACAATTACAGCGTCAATGCGGTAACTGTGGTCAGCTAGGCCACATGAAGACGAATCGCAAGTGTCCTAAATTCGACGAAATGATGGCGGGCACATTAACCCCAAAATAGTCGACTATGATCAATGATGTACCATTTTGTTTCGACCCAACAGATGTGTTGCTGATATAATATTGTTTGAATCATCCCGGAAACTAATAAATCGCCAAAGTAATAAAACCGAATTCATGGAAAGTATTACTATAAATTCGTGCGGGTAAAACACGGGCTACTAAACGAATAGGAAATATAAAAGTATGGCAACAATGCATTGATTAAGCAAAAAGAAAGTGCGCCTTAGGGGGAATTGAAAAGCCGTTGGATAGTACGATCCAGAATGTCCTTGGTGTAGCGTACGTATTTTCCTGAATTTTTGGCAAATTCGGTATGCTGGTATCTGTAGGGAAGAGGCAAGTAGAATGATTCGAAAGACGATGCGGAGGGGGAAGGGGATATCAAATTGATAAAACAAATGGGCAATGTTGATTAAATAATGATAGTTTGGATTAAGCAAGCATGCTCCGTTACTATGTGAACGTTAGTAGTTTAAAGAAATGAGGCATATCTGAATCCATATTGTACCTTTCCATGAACTCGGAGTAGGCGGGGATCAGCATCTCACGAATACGGTCCATGAGGTTCAGTCGAAGGTCCTGGTCGGGAATGGCATAGCCCTGTTGGTTGCGCAACAGCTCGTCCAGCGTACTGTTGAAATGCTGTTATTAGTGTAAGGTAAGGTTGGTAGATTGGGATATGTAGGGATTTAAATAGAACATTAGTGGGTGCATGTATATGTAATTACGGTTGATGCTGTAGCCGGTTGTGGCCGATCGTGGAAGAGGAGGAATTCAGTCATTGGGAAACAGATCAGAATAAATAGAGAGCTGTATTAAAGGCGCTGGTTTATCTGCAGCAAAACATACCTTAAATTTATCCTTAATGGTCATCTTGTCATGGCCGACCAATTTATTCTTGAGACCCATAGGTCCGCCATTATCGTCAGCCAGGTACTCCACGCATGACTTCCACCTGTTATAAATATAATCCAAGTGATGGAAAAAAACGCATTGTACATGTTATGGAAAACGATGGTGTGGGTAAATAATATAAAGGCAAAGTGAATGTCCCAGGCATCGGGTATAGTCTAGGCCGACAGTGTGCTACAAAATAAAATAAAAAATGTGGTTTGACTTACATGGCACAGAAATGATCCTGGTATTTCCAATCGAGGTTTTCGTAGATACGAAGCTCGTTTTCGCCCAACACATCCAGAAGTTTGGAACCCATGATGTTCTTGGCAATGTAGTGATAATTATTCATCAAAAACACGATACTAACTCCACTCTTTTTGGATCCTTTACACTTGGCCTCCAGCGACGTGGTAAGCAAATGGAGGATATCCACTATCGAGGGGTGGTAGAGAAAAGATGGGGTATAGTAAAAGGCGGTAACATAAACCAAATAAGTGTTAAATTAGCTAGCGAGTAAACCATGTCGGCACAATTTGATGCATGGTCTGTAGGCCAGGTAAACCGAGGTAACTAGATGGGCGGCAGTGACAAGCAAATCCAAAGGGTTTTTTGAGTTCAACTTACTGAAGTAGTGCTTAAGAATGACCTGTCCCGAAAAGGTTTTGCGGGGTTTAGCAGTCATGCTCGAATCCGCTATATAACCCCAATGGCCATCACCCAGAGTTACCATCATTGATTCAACAGTCTCTTGATGATCGAGTAGACGTTTCATATGGCTCATCGCCTACCGGATGGAGAGGGGAAGGCCAATAGTTGGGGGTAAAAAGAGGGATCGGGTATATGGGGAGAGGAGTATAGTATGTTAGTCCAATAAGACCAGGTCGGACAATGGGGGTTTTCTTATCAAACTTGACAAAAAATAGGCAATAGACTTACGCTACTAGAGAACTCGTAAATGGTTCCGTCGTGTGGCATGCTAATCTTAGCCATGCTCTAGAGATATAGTAATAGAAACCGGTGGGTATTGGGAATTATGGAAAAAGTTGGGTACAGGTAATTGTGGGTGGTTAGACAGCGAGCCTGGGTGAAATCGGGTATCAGGGTGACGGTAATCCAGTTGAATTGGCAGGGCCAATCAGTTAATATGGTGTACTTTACCTTGGCCTCCTCCATATACTCGGCAAACGAAGTCATCAACGGGGTGCTCATCGATGCGATTAGATTGGAAATAATCTTACGTTCAGATGGGCTGAGGTAGAGAACCTTGTCCAACTCGTTCTGGTAGAACTTAAGGGTCTCAAACACATCAAACAACATGAACTTCTCGGTCTGGATGGTTCGCCGAGCCGATTGGATCAATCCTTCGGCCGATTCAAAGTACCGCTTGACCGGCATGTGGAATGTCTTGATGAACACATCCATAGCCGAATCACCGGGGAGGACCGACTCGATAAAGTCATGCTCCGCCTGTTGTTTAACGGTTTAGGGTAATATCAACATAACCAATAAGCAATAGTGAAAAGGGGTAAGTATGATGTACAAACTCAAAATACAAATGGTGGGCATCTATAACGCGTCGTAATCAGTGCCATTAACCTGCCCGTGTGCAACAGTGTATCCTACCTGAGCTATTTTAAGTAAATTGACCGTTAGCGTAATAAACGGGGAGGTGCCCTTCTGGTAGACCGTGGCGGTTGATTGAACCCGAGTAGTATCAGCGGCCGAATAGATCGCAGCCATGGACTTGGAAATGTACAGTGTGCGAATGTCAATAAACGATTTGGTGTAGTCAATCGTAGTCCCGATTTCGGACTCCGACGTACTTAGGTACGTAATCAACATTTCCAGTAGGCGTAGGGTTGCCGGTGGAGGCCGGGGAATGTCCAGGGCTGGCGGGTTATAATGGGGCCAGCAATATACATAAATAATATAAAAAGCCAGGGTATCGTTAATATTCGGCTAGAAAGAGCAGCGATGGAATGTGCAGTAAACAAAATGTAGAGAAACCTAGCCTAACATATACTTACGACTCTTATATTTAGTTGGATCGATCGGTTCGCTGTACTGCTGGAGCCACTTCTTGAAGAGCTCGTTTAGGTTTTGTAAACCTACTTCGAGGAGTTGTTTCTAAAAACAATTTATAGCCAGTCCAGTGCCTCAGTAAAAGCGTATTAGATGACCGAAATGGACATACACGGTGGCTGATTCAAGGTCAGTTAAATTTGTCATTGGATTATTAGGATGAGCTGTTCTTTTAAAATACTTACAATCTGCTTCGATACCCGCTCACAGCTACGCATATTGACCTGCTTAATGAAATCGTTGGCCAGCTGGAGGTTGTTGATGGATTTCAAATACGGAAGAAGATCGTCTTCGTTGGGCCTGTCAGATAAACAAGATCGAGTCGCGTTACAGGCATCAGGTTCATATATTAGGTGCCAATGGGAGAGGGTAAATAAATATTCGAAAAAATAAATGAGGAGCCACAACCATTACCGAAATTGATCTATTTGGATACGTTGTATTGGCTAGCTGACAGTCTCAGTTAATTAAATTGTAAAAACAATGACTTACCCTTGCTTAATAATAGGTTCTTCGTCGCGCACGCAGTCAAAATATTTGACCATGTTCTTGAGTGATGCGATAGTATCGTCGACATCTGCAAGGCCAGGCCAATGGCATTGGAAAAAAGGACATTTGTATGATTAAACAGGTGTAGGCCGGGATCGGCAGAAAACGCAATATCACCATTCAAGCCCACGAGATTGTTACGAGGTTTGTAACCCCGGCCCCTACTTACTCTGCTGCATTTTACCCAAACTTCTGGATGATTGGTGTATGGGCTTAACGAGCGAACCCAGTCTAGCCAGTCGCTGGTCAAAAGTTTGGAGAATGCCAGTCTATTTCCGTTGGCAGCAGTCGGTTGTTCGGTGGTATAGTTTAGTGGGGGACAGTAGTTAGACATAGGCAATGACATAGTTATATAATTTAGTCCGTGGTGAACCCTTGCATGGGGTAGAAAGTTACAGGCTTAGAGAGCTCATTGGCTATAGAGTTGAGTCTGGATGACAACGAGGGTCGACAGTATGGACATACCGCTTTGCTGGAAATCTGGTTTATCTGTTCGAGACTCTCCTGGAGGAATTGAAGTTCGTCATGTTCCTCGTCGAGGTCAAGGTAATTAGTCACATAGGCGCTGCCCATGATTGCCAAAGAACGGAATGGAGGAGAAAGGGGTTATACAAAAGGAAATGTGAAAAAAGCGTATACAGAGTAACTGGCTGTAAAGTAATTGGCACAGAGCAGGTAAAGATGAACTGGCGGTCACGTATACGCCATGTAACAGAGCGGGTAAAATGAAGCTCATTCGGTTTATCCTTCACTCCGCCCAGTGCGACGAGAAATTGAGAGGTTAGTGGGCCATAGGATAAACGGTGTCTATTAATTATCCACTGTGACACGCAGCAGAATTCGACTTCTACCACTGCCTGATATTATCCAATTTGGACCGAAATGCACTCTGAACGGTGTATAGCAAAAGGCATTCCAGAAAGGCGGCCTATCGGGATAAAAAACAAAAAACTATGCGCTGACGGGGAATCGAACCCCGACCACATGCTTGGAAGGCATGTATGATAACCATTTCACTATCAGCGCTAATCGAAATGTTGTGACAGGTACTGAACACCCTTAAGCTTTGGTGATGTCACCGATGATGTACCTAACGTCCATTAATCAA
>JANBQC010000112.1:0-58303 GCA_027576995.1 Dimargaris cristalligena
ATGTTCTTCATCTTCCTAAACTAAAAATAGTTTGGCCGGGATATACTATTAGAGATTAAGCAGGCCCGGCCACAACAACTCTCCAAAGATATTGATTACATTGAGTGCAGATGATAGACACTTGGTTTGAGCGTAGCCCCACGGGACAACCATATGTCTTCGATTGCGCTAGCATCAATAATTCCACTCAAATCGTGCTGAGATTTCAATATATGGTTATAATCGTTTATAATTGAAACACATACTTTCAAGTACGAATGTAAATAAAAGTGGAATGCCAAACATTTCTGAGCTAAGACAAAATAGAGAAGCAACATATACGCAAACGGGTATTCGAACTGGGTAAAGCATCAATGAGATGGGCATGGATGTAGTCTAACTTCATAAAAGAATAAATTGGTATAGGGATAGGAGGAATGTCGAATAAATCAAACTGATCTCTGAACGGTCTCCCAGTAGTTTGTACCACTACAGATTTCTAGCGGGTCTGGCCGGATGGGAGCGTCAGTTTTTTGGGATTATTGTATTTGGTGAGTGCCGTCCCTCCAGCAGGACTGCTGGGGTTTCTCCAGGGCGCCTTTGACTTGGCAGCTGCTACAGGTCTGGCTGTCGGTGCGGGATTACTACCTGCGACTGGAGCTTTCGGCGTTTTAGTGCTGGGCGGGGAAGTGTTGGACCTCACCGGGGCCGACCTAGCGGAGCCAGAGGTTGGCAGGGATAGGCTTCTTTCGGGCTTTTCAGAGCGGTTCCTGAGTGCTACAGCGTCAGAGACCCGGGCCACTAATCGGTTGGCCACGGCATCAGATGACGAGGCACCTTGGGCTAAGGTATGGGAAGCCAGAGCAAGGACGAGTAGGGTGGCGGTGATTTTGAAGCGCATGGTGATGAATAAAGAGGGCGGAGGTGGAGGTGGGGGGTGGTCTGGAGAAATAGAGCAGATCCTGCAAACAGTGGGGCGATGGTTAAAACGGACCAAATTTAATAGAGCATTGTGTGTTAATGAGGGGAAACTGGAGAGAGCAAATGCGGGTAATGTCAGTGGGACGGACGAGAACGTATGGTTGAATGATTTGAATAATTCCACTGGCGGAGAAACGGTCAGATATTTATACTATCATTGCAGGTAAAAACCAAAGGCCAGTCATTGATTTTACTACCGTTACTTTTCCCGTGTCTTGATTTTGCCCGCTTGACATGCGTATGCCCAGTAAAACGGGAATGCAGATAAACAGAGCCCCGTAAATATACCCACCTTCTTTGGTGACAGACAGCGGAACCGCCGCCTCTTCGTTAATGGCCGCCTGCCTCCTTGCACTCATTCCCGCCATGCGCTAATCAATGTGATTCTGAATAATAGTTAAAATTGCATTAGTAAATGGAAGACCGGGAAAATGATCCGCCAACCCATTTGCATTCCTGCAATATTGTGATCATTGTCGATATTCATGCATTTGAACCTCTAACTCAAGGGTCAGTAAATTAATCCGCTTGACTTGCACATGACTGTTGTTTTCTAATTAATGTCTTGGAGTCGGGTGGAAATGGACATATAGGGTATTATCCTCCGCAGTTACCGCCCCACGTCTGCCTACAGGGACCGGAAAAGAGGACCGCTTGTCATCATTAAACAATGACACAGAGAAAAGCCAGATAAACTATTCCATAAAAAGGTCGAGGCAATCGCGACACACCAATAGCCAAATATGATCTATGGGCATTACCGAAACACCGCCTCCCGCTTGCGAGTCCGCTCGAGAATTCTCCTTCCGGTACTGTGCGGGCATTAAAACCACTAGGTTGGTGATAATTTAGATTCTTGGTACTGCTACATAGTTATTCGGGGTAAATATTCACCTTGGGATTGACCGATCACCTTTTAATTAACTTTATCTTAGTGCGATCCTCGGCTTGATACCATGAACATATGTCTTCCAACTTACGTCAGTTCAACCAAGGGTGACCCTCTAACCCCACAGGTGGGAAAACAGCCAGCGCCCCAGTACTCCTCCTCTAAGTGGCAAATCGCCGTGACACAGTGATGCCTGTCTAGTACCCCAAATGGAACAGGCTGGTTCTTCTTCACCTACTCAAGAGCCACGCCTCAACCCAGAGAAATACAGCTAAAAATAAAACCAAGCAGCCGACTATGGTTCTGTAACTTTATGTAAAACTCTATTATTTATAATTCCATTTTTAATCACATTCAATTGTTTACCCACCCAACTTAGCATAGCTATGTTTCACAACTCACCTTGGCTTATTAGGTTACATTGTGCACTTTTATCACCAGAGTAATAAATTGAGTGGCTGTTGAGTTGGATTTAACAGCTATTTTAATTTCCAAGTTAAACATTATGGTATATATTTGGGAGAAGTTCATCCAGGCTGTTTAATAAAAAATTCATTAGATAGTGTTAGACTATTTAATCTACCTTAATCTGGCTGGCTTAGTGTCCAACCATATTAGGCCTTATAGTACCATATTAACCTTCCCATACTTACCCCCAGTACTATAGGATTATCCTATATTATATAACCCTTCCCCTTCTAGACTCTACCTCTTTGCACTAATTACTCAAGTACTAGTTCAAAGTCTCTTCCAGTTGCCACCAGAGTCTTTAGGATACCTGCAACTATCCAGTCAGCCCAATTACCTATCCTATAATCTTAGTAGTATCCTTCCCTTGGGACCTCCCTCTGGAGCCATCCCCACATATATATAACCAGGCCCCATTGGTATCTGTTAGATTCCTTAGTTTATTCTCATCCCTAGTTTACCCTAATGAACTCTATATATACTCACTCCCCCTTATACTAACCAGTAAGTATACCTACTGTATATCCCTTGTATATACCTACTGTATAGCCTTTATTAGTTAATACTATCCCCTATACCTAATACTAGTAACCTACTTGGCTAAGTCCAAGCCCTATCTACTATTAGAAGCTTATCTTCAGGACTCTTGATAGACTAAGAGTGGTTAACCCAGGCAATAAAGCTAGGTAGGCAAGCTGGCCATTGTATCATTCCTTCCCCCAAATTCCTCTTTAAAAGAGGAGGACTTTTAATAGGCCTATAGGCAGAATAACACATGAAATATGTGTAGTTGAGGGCATGTCTGCTATTGAATACAGCACCCTTGCCAATACTTAGAGTGAAATACTGTACTATCAGAGGGTACTGCAACTAGTAAAGAATACCATCTGCACCCAATAAGAAAACTTAGGGGTGGCTAGTCACTGATATGGATAGATGTATAATTTCCGGTGGATTTCTACTAGCATATTGGTATATTTTTTTAATTTATTTTATCACAAGGGCTGTGTAAAGAACTGAATTCAAATCCTTGAAAACTGAACTTTATTTGAAAAGATAGATAATAAAAGGGAAAGGTGATGATAGACTTGCTGTTCCAAGAGGTGGCAGCAAGGGGGAGTATTTATACTCAAAAGAGGAAGCCTAAATGAAAAGATAGATAGATAATAGAGAAAGGATGAGAAGGTCCCAGAATATTGGATGACTAAGTAGAGGGAAAGGGAGGGGAGTTCCCAGACAATAATATTAGTTATTATAAAAGAATAGGTAATACTTGGGTAACCAATAAATTCAATGTGAAACAATAGAAGGGAAAAAGGGAAAAAGGGAAAAAGAGAAAGCTATTTTTAACTGTACTTTAAATAGGGGTGAAGTTGGGCCAGGGGCAGTATGAATGCAGGGGTACAGTCTGGTCAGGGGCAGGGGTGTATCATAGTCAAGGGTATATAATATACTAATAGAAAAAATACTATACTAATGAAAATGGAGGAAAAATTACCATACTCATTAGGGGCAGGGGCAGGGGATCATTCACTCAACAGGGGCATACTTCCGATAAGTGCAAATAATAGATAAAAAATAAAATTAGGTAAAAATGTGGTAAGTTTACCACATATGGGCTATATTAGTACCTTCTACTTGGCATATTCCTACTATATGTATTTTCAAATTTAGTAATTTGGCTGGGTTGACTATTGGGTCAGTTTCCTCTAAATTACTGTAAATAAACCAAATGCATTCTTATTAGTCCACTGTTTGCAAGACAGATGTGCCATTTTGATAGTACTATTACTTAACAATAAGGCAAAGGGTGCCTAATCTGTGAGCACATAAATAAGTAACATCCATTCCACCATACCATTGTCCAAGTACACCAACCTCCCCAGATGGAAGGCTGGTCATTGGCATCTGGCTGGGGGGGTGATACTGCAACCTACAGATGGTTGCTAGAGTCTGATTATCTGGTTTGGGATTACAATAGGTTGGAGGAGGAGTGGGGTAAACTGTCATTACCAATTCCTACCTCATGAACTGCTACTGGCTAAGTCAACTATAACCCTGGTGAGCAGTTGAGGTTGTTATTAGGTTGGTGGATCTAGGTGGGTGGATATATTAGTGCATGGCCAGCTCAAAACCCCAATGTGCCTCATCCTGGCCAGCCTCTTCATTGCGGGTGGTAACAAGTAGGTTGAAAAAGACTATGGGAAAACAACATAGGCAGTTTTTCTGGATTGTCCTGGGTAATGCCTCTAAAGCCACACAGGTAGACAAGATTAGCTGCAATTGTTTATCTGGTGGCTGTAATGAAAGCAGTTGACAATAGGCCAGAAAATGAGTTGCCAGATCAGCATGATAAATATTTGTAGGGTCACAATCTATATTAAGTCTAAATGAATAATTTTCAGTTCATTCTATAGTTAACTGACAATTGCCTAACCAGTCTGATAATAGCCCTGGGCAACTGATATTGCCACAACATTATACTGCTGTATTTGCCTCTGGTCTAAAGCTATGTTAGGATATTGGGATAAGGTATATACTGATAGGTATCTGGCAGTGACACCTAAAGATTGTAGAATTTAAGTTTATAGATATTTTGTGCTAGCTAATCTGACTTAAGTATGCTGAGGCCTTTCTGTGTGACTAACCTGTGTTTAATGTGTTGCTAACAATTTAAGGGGCTCCACTGGTTTGTCTTTGGGAGTGTCAGCAGGAGGGGGAACCTCTGGTTTCTTTACACTAGATAGGTCACCATATTTTATCATATAGTGCAGAGGGTTGGACTTTGCTGGGTTCAAGGGGGTTGAGACTGAGGTGGCCTTGGGGAAGTCACTGCTGAGTTCCTGGTCACCCATTATATTGTACATCATTATCTCACATTATTAGTTAATAAGAAAAATAAATATATAATAAAAATATTATGTAAAAAAACATTATATTCAAGTAGTATAATTGATTTGGTACTTAGAGATACCAAAACTTTGAACTAGGAGTTATAAAAGTAATAAAAACAAATAGAAATAGTGGTAATAAAATAATCAATAATGAAACTGGGTAAAAGGGTAATTGTTAGTATTATCTGGTGAAGTTATAACATATATTTATTACTTTATCTCAAAACTAACTTGCCCCTTCAACTAAAGGGATGGTACTAAGGTATATATATAAAATTGACCAGACTAAATAACTATAGCTAAGAATAAAACTGCAATAATTATAGGTCATAAAAAGTCTGCAGTAGGGAAAAAATTAACCTACTGGCTAAACTATAGTCATGAATAGGTTAAATGGAAGTAAATCATAGAAATTGGAAGGTTAGGAGCCACAGTCTTCCCAGTCCTCCTTCATGTTGGATATTAATAGAACTAATAAAAGGAATATATGCTATGTAGTTGTATGGTGTAATTTTAAGAAGGAATCTACTGGAGACTGGTTATTCCCAAGCCTCCCTCATAAATAGATCATCAAATAATAAAACTAGCAATATGAAGTAGTCAATCATCATGGGTTAAAATCACAATTGATTTCGGCAGACTATAACTTTGTCAATAATAAATGGAAAAGCAAATGGAAGTATAAGTTGGAAAGCTGAAGGAAAGGAGAATCAATTAGCATAAAGAAATGTAATAACACTTTCAGCCCCAGACTATTCCCATGGAAATAACTTGTTAATTGTCCAGGGACCTTAAGTCTGTCCAAAGTATGACTACTTCTTGGATTAGTAACTAGTGCTGGTGCTTATGCAGCCTCTGCTCAGCTGCCCACAGTAGCACATTTAATACTATTTTACCTTTTCTTATTCCCATAACCTTACTGGCTACTATTGTAGTCATTTTGTTACACTTCAGTATTGATCTGAAGGCTCTCCTATTTTTGGTCAAAGTCTTCAAGGTTGCATCAGACTCTGACTGATCCCCTTATTAATCCTGTAGTGACTCTTGATATCCCTCTTGGATAAACCCACTGTGCTTTTTGAGTGTGCTAAGATCTTGTCCAGGTTCCAGACTGTTTAATTCTTAAACTATTTTCCATTCAATTTATCCACTACATTCTTATAAGCTCATGTCTTGATAATTATGGTATACCTGTTACTATTAGTTGTATGCCCATTTGTGCTGTCCCTGTACCTATAAGGTATGCAATCACTGGTCATGAGTATTCCCAGTGCTGTATTACATAGATACTTACCCACATAAATACTTTATGGATTAAGGGCAGTTATCCTTATCACCAATTTACCTTTTTCTTTCATAACTGTATGTTGTCCCTCTAGCTGTCAAAGTTATAAAGATTTAAATG
Organism: Dimargaris cristalligena; assembly: GCA_027576995.1. NCBI lineage: Eukaryota > Fungi > Kickxellomycota > Dimargaritomycetes > Dimargaritales > Dimargaritaceae > Dimargaris > Dimargaris cristalligena. The sequence goes on from JANBQC010000112.1 coordinate 6,617, forward strand.
ATTTATATATGGGAAAATAGGTGGAGGACTCATTTTAATCAGTGATATTTGACATTTCCAATGGATCTTTCACTATACAGCCTAGCTGAACTTCCTTCAACCCTCCGACTCCAATCCCACATTTAATGATTGGCAGGGCCAACCTCCCAGGCTAACCCTAACCTTCCCCCACCAGACCTGGACCCACCTTGTATCCTCAAAGACCCCTGGATCCTAAAATGCGTATATGCACCATGTGAGATGTAATAAGGCCCATTTTTAATGGCATCTGATTATAAAGGCGGGAGCACGTCTACCTTCTCCACCATATAGTTATAGGCCGGATATACACTGGCCGTAGCTCTATTAGCATGATACTTTATTGTTATACAGTGCAAGCAAGCCAATCGCTGTTCGGAATATTTCAGCCAGTAGTGAGATGTGGATCCCACAAACTGTGCGCCGCTGCCGCATACCACCGCCCAATCGTATATGTGTTAGACATCGTCGCGTGCTTCTTGTTAATTATCGGTACATGTTTCTATCAATAGGGAACATGTGCTAGCTCGCTTATCTGTACTATCAATATCTTTTTCATGATTCCCTATGGTTGTCGTGGATTTTCCAAAATGGTGGTCTTGGATAGCGAGTAATAGCAACATCTGGCTCGTCATAGTGCACTCTTGGGCTATCTTTTCGATATATGGTTACCCAATTGGGTCTCTAACGCCTGAGACACCTCATTTTTATTTTAACAAAACAAGTAGTAAATCAAAATAGTATTCGTTATACTAGACACTGAATTCTACAACAATTATGCAGCGAATCTGTCAGGATTTAATCAGGCGTGAGACTTCTGAGAACTCAATATATATGAGATAGTGGCCGCCAAGATTGCAATATCTGGCTGATATCCATAGTATGAGCTGTATTTCTTGCCAAAGATGATGTATTTGGGGATCATGGCATACACCGATGGCTCCGCTAATACTGAGTCGTCAGACTCGGTCTCCAACTATTTTAAGGGTTTCCTTGATTTATGGTTAGGATCAGTATTAATTATCTGGCTGGTAATCAGTACCACTCCGGTGAACATCTACGAGCGGGTAGAAGGTGCCACCGAGGGCGTTGGACTAGTCGATTAGCATATTTTCTAGATGAAACATGTTGCCGTATATATCAGCTGAGGCCTCATGCATATGCTGCCCGTTCCCAATCAAACTGAGGATGCGGCTGTTCGGTATAGTCATAATCTGTCTGCGGTGGCGTTCTGGGGACGCCTCACGGTCAAGCCTATCGGTTCATATTATAGAGGGAGATAATGAAAATCGGGCAGGAGGGGTGTCGGCTACTGGGTCCCCGTTTACAAAGTGATATGATTTCGGGGCTGGCTTAGAGGGTGTTATACCCTACTCTTTCCGCATATCCAATGTGTGAAACATGATGGATAAAACCCAGATGCCCAGGTTAAAAAAAAGGTGCACCAATAAAATCATTTGCGTTGGATCGATTCCGAAACTCGTGGGTTTTGGGCTAGACACCGGCGGAACTTTTTAATATTTAGGCGGAAAAGACTATTCATTGGGGGGGGGCATTTACTGGGCGAATCCGGTATTCCTCCGGCCGGGTCAGCCAATAGTTTAATGACGGGATCCTACCCACTGGGTAATCCCAGCATCCCCATCCTCCACTTTAGCGTTTCGAATATACATGTACTCCCGAAATAGTGGGGAGGGCAGGGTAGGGTGGATCATATGAGTGGGCGTCGCTGATTCTAGCCTTTCGCCATTAACCCATCTATTATCTGAGACGAGCAGCACTTAAATACCTCTCCCTCTGCCTTTGATTACCGAACCCCAGGTCTTGGTTACCCATTTCACTTAAATTGCATAAAATACTACCCATACGGCTAATTTATATACTACATTCTATTGCATTGTAGGAATTACACTATTAGCATCAGCATCAGCATTGACATCAGCATTGACATCGACATCTGCATCTACCTTTCATTACCACTACCACCACCACTTCTATCATCAAAGGTAACCGCTGGGTTCTTCGTAATGAGCTTACATAACCCCCCTACTTATGATTTGGCATGTATAAACATAGAGACATGCACCCAAGCCGCGGCGACTGCCGGATTCGGTATGGCCTACTTTCCTAAAAATATTCGGAGCTAGCCCGACAGTAATTTTTCCTTACCCAGGTGCCCACTCTTTCCGCGTATTTACTCCGTTTTAAGCCATTGTATATTTCTACTATCTTTCACCTACCGTCCAGCAGTGATATATTCACCACCATGAAATCAACCCTATACATAGCGTCGCTGGTCGGCCTATACCTCACCGTGTCCCATGCCGCACAAGACCTACAGCGGATGGACCCCGGTCCGACGGCCGCCGACGAAGTGAGTCGTATTGCCGGGGGAGACGTGGTCAAGGGCCGATCTTTCCCCTTCATGAGTATGCTAACCATCGTGATGGACGAGTCGAGCTTCCTCTGCGGTGCTTCGTTACTTTCCAAAGATTATTTGATTACGGCCGCCCACTGCGTGACCAACAACGGCATTCCCGTGTCCGCCCGGTCCGTGACGGTGGGGGTGGGCTCCAACGACGCCCAGGACCTCCGGTCGTACAAAGTGAACCGCATACACGTACACCCCGATTACGACTACGAGAATGTGGTGAATGACCTCGCCCTAATTCGCCTGCGCCGCCCCCTGGACTTCGACAGCGGGCCCGAGAAGATTGGCACGGTGGCCATTGCTAAAGAGGATTTGCGGGATAATGAAGTGTTCACGGCCATCGGGTGGGGTAAAACCTCCAGCACCGGGGATATTTCGTCTAGTCTACGGGAGGTCAACGTAACCACCGGTCCTTCCGACGCCTGCAAGGCCGCCAACCCGGAATTCGACGGTGAAGACGGGCGTCAGATCTGTACGGCCAAGAACAAGAACCACGACACGTGCCAGGGTGATTCGGGCGGACCTCTACTCCTCCCGGTGGGACCCAAAGACTACCAGCTGGCGGGTATCACCAGCTACGGCTACGCCCCCAGCGATCCGAACATCATCTGCGGGACCGACTCGGTGGTGGCCTATTATACCCACGTCAAGTATTACATCAAGTGGATCTCCGAAGTAACGGGCGAGTCAAAAGAGGAATTGTACAAAAAACGGAAAGACGACGACCTAGACAAGGATGCTGATTCGACGGATACTGTGAGCGATACCGATCTTCTCACCGCTACGGACACCCCCACGGCAACGCAGGGTGGTGACGAGGAAGGGCCTTTCGGCATCAGCAACCAACTACCATCCGCGCTGTCGGCTGCTAGCTCGCAGACCACCCGGGGGCTAATAGGAAATGCTCTGACTGGATTACCTCTGGCAGTGGCCCTTTTCCTCACCCGTAACTAACCCTCAAAAAGACAGCCGTGTTATGGTACCTCTATCCACATTATAATCGGATAACGAGTTTTCGGTGGTATTGTTGTTTTTTCTTGAACTAGACCAGTGCACCACTCCCCGGCTTTCCGCTCTAAAGGGGGGAAAGAAATTGTATATTTTATCTGGAATTCTCTCCTTACTTTTATATTTTCTAAACCAAACAACCCGGCTGAGTCGCTTACAGACAGCCCAGATTCGTTGATCGAGTTCTTCGGCCTGCTGGATTCAGGCCAATAAATTAATACTCTACTACGTGGCCTGTGTGACTTACCTGGAGCCAGGGTAGCAGAAACACGGTTTCTGAAGGGAATGTATTAGGCAAACAAAACCACCAAATACTTTGATGTGTTATTCTTCGAGATGTATTTTATTTTGGGGGGTATCTAGCGGTATACTATAACCCTAATTATACACCAAACGACCAGTTAGTTACATTTGTTCAAATGATAGTGTTCTTTGGGTGATTGCAGTGAAACTAAGGGGTAAATGGTACCATAGTGGGTCGTAGTATATCACATCATTGCTTCGTCATCACGCCATCCTTCTAGACACCCTTGGGTTGGGCAATATAGTACACGGTAAGGTGTACGGGATTGTTCTTCTTTCTTTGAACGTATTGCCTTTAATTTCCTGCCATTTCCTTTACTCCAACTCCCCGTAGTCATGTCCCTTCTCACTTTACTTAACCAAGGTAAGCTCAGCAGTACCAATCTAATTGAAATCGGCGGTGTCGATAGTGACCCTATTCTACTATACCATACCCATTCATAGATAGCCTTCCCAGTCCCAGCTTTGGAATCTCAATTCCGCCCCCCTCCGTTTGGATATCTGGCAACTCCCTCTCTCCTACCGCTACTCCTCCTCTAGGTCACCGACTGGGTGCCGAAAACGCGCCCGTAGTTGTCGAAGCCTACCTTGACTACGTCTGCCCCTTCTCGGCCAAATTCTTCAAAACCTTTACCGAACGCGTGTTCCCCTATGTGCAAAATACCTACCCCGACCAAGTTCAGTTTATCTTTCGCCACCAGGTCCAACCCTGGCACCCCCAGAGCAGCATCCTGCATGAAGCGGCCCTTGCCGTCGAAGCCGTGGACCCCGATCAGTTTTTCCCCTTCTCGGCCGCCCTGTTCGACCGCCAGGCGAACTTTTTTGACGCCGCTGTCCACCACCAAAGTCGCCACGAATTAAATACCGCCCTGGCCCAGTACGCCCACGAAGTGACTGGCTTAAAAAGCGACCAGGTGGTAAAGCAACTGAATGTGGCGACGTCCACTGAGGAAGGAGGGGCCCCTCAAAACATTGGCAATAAGGTCACCAATGATCTGAAATTGCACATCAAGTTGGGGCGGCAGCAGGGGATTCATGTCAGCCCCACCTTCCTCTATAACGGACTGGTGGATAATAACGTATCTAGCTCCTGGACCCTTGAGCAGTGGACGACCTATTTTGACCCGAAATTGGCGACACTGAATACCACTACCAGTTAGGTCCCCTGTCCGTAAGTCTGGACCGGCAACCTTAAGAAACTGGTCCCACTTGGTGAATTCCTACCCTTAATCACTAGATGTGTTTCAGTCGGCTAGATATACCGTTTAGCGAGCTCTTAAATCAAACAGCTATACATGGCCCTATCGACTGTGGCTGGTTTTTACAGATTAGCACTTTATAAATTATTGAAAATGCAAACAGGCAACGTGATATAATAAATGGTGCCCGAGTGATGCGCAAGATGCTCCCCGTTGAGATACATTTAATGGCGATTGAAGTAATCTCTTTGAAGTAACAGCCCGTATGGTTAATGCAGGCGACCATCCAGTCCAAGAAACTCGAAATATTAAAGATAATAAAGGCCAACTAGTCCAAAGCGGTGAGCTTCTGGGTATCTATTGCATTTGTACTTGATTATGTTATCACCAAACGCTAAGCACCCTAGGGAATAGCCGATGGGGCGGAGGTGAGCCCGGGCACGCACTCGTAGCATTATTGAACAATATATACATTAGTTCTTTATGAGTACTCTTGCCATAAGCGGTTGAATTCTTGGCGGAATCCGTTGACCGCATCGGGCGAGTCGGTAATCATGATATTCTCGCGATTGGACTTCCGGGCACTGTCAAAATATTCATGTAAAATAATTGTAGAGTAGCATAGTTGGGCCCAGTGGCCATTAGGTGACGTATTAAGGAAGATGCCCAAAAATTCAGACGGTTTAGTAGGCGATCGTGAATCGGACTGCTGGGTCGCCAAACCCGATTATCGGGCATGGGTTAAGTATGAAAGGGTGGCTCTCCAGTCCCCACTTCTCCCAAAATTAAGGAGGGGCTAATGGGTACAAGTAAACAATATTATCAAACAAATTACTAAAGAGAAGTGATTGACTTACGCTTTGGTCCAGTTATAGGAGCCCGAAATCAATGTCTGGTTGTCCACAATGGCGAATTTATGGTGCATGTGGCTCGGGCTTCAGGGTGGGCGCGGAATGGAAGGGGACAAATGAGGTGCGAACAAAGTGTAATGAAAAAGTACAAGAATGAGAAACACGCCAATTGGGTATATGTGTAATAATTCCTGGACCTACTAATCCGATTGCTTGGGCAGGTAGAAAGAGGCTTGACTATTATAGGCCATGTACGGAGGAATTCGGCAGGATATCTGCCCATTTTCCGTGCTAAGCTTTGCTTTCCAGATTACCGAAATGCCAATTACATGCAGGGCACGCAGGAGTACATCGGAATTCTAACCAATGGGCTGTAAAGCCGCCCGAATTGGTGGAGAAAGATAGATGTAGGCGAGTCAGCTTACTTATTGTCCACGCGAGTGGGGATTCCGTGGTCATTGCCCAGGCGTTGTACGTCCGAGCCAAGGGTAGAGCATTGGTCATCGTCGGAGATAAGTCGAACCTAAGAGATAGTTCAAATTGAAGTTAAATGGACTTTTAGCAACAATGAACGTACTACCTGTAGACCTATAGCTTACTATGGTCAAACCAAACCAAACCAAACCTCACAGTGCCTACATCTATTACAATCCGCTCAATCCAATGCACATAGCCGCTCTCTGCTTTGCGCAAAGACTAGGTGCTCGAAGTACCGGTGTACGCCAGATAGTGGGAGTACAAGTACACTGTTCTAAGAGAAATATGTATAATTCATGGCGGTTAATTTGATGGAGAGATACATACCTGGACCCCGCGTTTTTTGGCGGCAATGAGAGCATTGGCCAGGTCATCGTCAGTCAGACTGAATACACACACGTCCAGGGAATTGCGGGCCGAGTTGAGGGTGTTGAGGAGGATCTAAACCAGATAGTGCCCGCCCAAGGGTCATATGAATATAGCAACAACAACAAAAAGAATGCGTCGGACATAACATAAACTCGTTAGCTGGGGCGCAATAATACGTTACGGCCGAGTTAATTGGGGTGATCAGCAGTACCAAATAGCCGAGTTCTTCAAATACCTTGAAGTTGGGCTCCGACGGGAAGAAGTAGGTGGCCATCTTAATTCCCGACGTAGCGGGGGCCATCGTTGGCGCGGGGTGAAACTCGGTGGTACCCTGGGAATGGCCTTGACCCACAACCGCGGCGAAGGACTGCTGGCCCTGTTTCTTATGGTTATTATTATTATTATTATTATTGGACTTCCTAGGCGGTTGTTGGGAAGAGTGGTCATTGGCGTTACCTCCTCCTCCCATGGGGGGTTGTTGTTGATACTGAGGGCCCTGGCTCAGATTGGCCACCTGGTTCATGGTACTGTCCATCAGCATGTGCACCCACTGGAGACGCTGGCGATCGGCATCGGTAGTAGCCACGTTTTGGGCGGTTTGGAATAACCCCGCAGTGACTGACCGGAGATCGGCCTGCCCCTGGAGGTGGCGTTGGTAGATTTGCACTAACGACTGACTCTCGGCCGGATTAGAAACGAAGTGGGGCGCACTTTCCACGGACCGGTTAACGAACTCGTTCAATGGCAACGCCTGGGCCTCATTCAAGGAGAGATAGGGCGGGGGGCTGCTAAACAGACCCGCTAAACAACCGAGTAGACTCATTTTTAAAAGGGGCGCGATAGCCGGCGAAGACAAGGGAAAGGGGAGAGGGATGTGGTGGGGTAGGGTGAATGAGTGGATGGAGCGCAAGGGGGGAGGGGCTGGGGAATAAAGCGAAGCTGGGAGTCTTGGTTGTGGGATGAGTTACAAAGAAGTAACCAATACACAGAGAAGACTAGGCTGGACCAACTCTATCAATAACCATCGGTATAGTATAGTAGAGTGTACATCTTTTGTTGGTTTAAAAGCCATAACAATGGCTCATTATCCATTTCCCTATATCCCACTTTATGACAAAAAGACTCTATAGTCATTGGTACAGAGTGAGATGTATAGACCATTAATTAATTGGCTAAGTCGCGAAGATCTTTTTCTATTATTGCTCTTGCATAGAAAGTTAGAAGAGGGGGTTACAGATATTGGATATTGGACAATACTCGCAACGTCGGACTCGGAAACAATCACAAAGCCTACAGCTGGAGGGTGAGGGGGTGTGTGCACCTTTACACCTATACAGGGCACATGACAGGTCTGTGCCAAATATATCACCGGGGTGTTGTGGCACAAGGCTATAGCAAAACACCACAGACTGCCAGTATAGTGTGGTAAAGGCACACCTAGTTGTAGCTTCGTTACACAAGCCTTGGTATAGTACGCGCACTTTTAAACCAAAAGGGACGGAGGTATTTTCTCCGGATGGAACTGTAGAGGAAATTAAGTCGGTTGAGGTTTACGGGATGAGCTTACCTATACAGTCCCTAGAAAATGCTCCGAACTGGATGGCCTGATGTCATCGGAAAAGAGAGCAAATATACTCGTAATTAACAATGGGTCGAATTGTATTGGATTTCACCCACTGCAGTCGACCATCGCCATTAATCGATCAACAACAGCCAATGCGCAGGAATGGTAGAATAGCCTGGCAGTTTATCATTGTTTTAACTGCCTGGAACTCCACGTACGCGATGGTCACACCCCAATCACCATTGCCAATGCTCAAACGACAATCGCAGCCTGTTCAATTGTCATATGCAGGATAAATGGAGGAGGGATATTACCTATGGAACTATATATTCCAGTGTTACATTGGTCTTCAAAAAGAGGAGTTGCGCTCATCAAATACCGCAGATAAGCCACTGATTATATGTATATAGGGAAATTATCGCCGAAAAATCGGTGCCATGTTAACTTGGTTATATACTGGGCTGTTAAGATTGAAGTGATTTACTTGAACACCATAGTCACACGCTATAGGATATCCCGGACGATTTCTGACTGATGCATCAGCCATAATCACATAACCTTCCATCCCCAGCGACCAATCCCCTAATCCAGTAGAATAGTATACCACCATGTCGAGTTAGAAGGGAGGGGATACGCCCATCAACCCATCGGTAGTGTCGTATTGTGTTGAAATCGCTTTCTGCCCACTCTCCAACAGTAACAGGGGGGGGGAATTTCATCTCCCCAAACCCTCTCCACCTCCGTCCCCCAAGATATGATTACCCAAACTCCACTGACTTATTCTAATGGGACCAAATATATGTATACCCCACGACCTATTAGCAACTCTATGTGGCTCTCCCAGTGACCCCAATGAGGTAACTTCATTTGACTCCCTGTCAGCCTTGTGGTAATTACAATCTCTATCAATGTGCTCGGAACTGATACTTGCGGCCCTATTCCCCAATCTTCCTTTTAGTTCATCACCTATCCCCACTATGCATTATCCCATTAAGCTTAAAATGTTCTCTACTTAACACACCATTGCCCCGAAAGTTCGCCAATGAAGATTATTAAATGCTCGGGATTCTCGAATAGGCTAAATAAATAGCGAAATGAAATGTTTGGGATCCTCAAGCAGGTATTAAGCCAATAACGGACCCAAATTCTCTGGATTTTTAGGTGGACCAGCTTATCTGGTAGACAAAATTGAATACTCAGGATTCCCAAAGGGTGCTCCAAAAAAAAACAATAAGGAAACCACTCCGAACTAACTGTTTGCTACCCCCCCCCCTTGGTCGTCACTCGTAACTCTCGCTATCCTGCCAATCGTTAGTAGCCAAAAACGGACTCCGTTAAGATTATTTTTCCCCTTCAATAAATGGGAACCATTCACCCACATCCCACGCAGCGATTTGGAGTAACACATGGTGTGCTTCCCAAGAGCTTCGCACTAGCGCCACCCTGGACTTGGGAGAATCCCGGTCCTATATCAATATTAACTCCCCCCCCTCAGAGTTGAGTTGCCAGTAATAGACAAAACGTCTATGATGCCTCTCTGTTCTCGAATCTTCCTGGTGAGTGGATGTATCCCGAATACATGAGACTAGCTAATTCACAATGCCAAATTACTAGCTAACGGCTGTCTGAGAAACCGTTTAATGGTGTGACAACTTTAATACCATTCGCGCTTCCGCGCCTCCTCCAACACACATGCACACACCCCGTCCTGTGCCGGATTAGTCGCTAGGCCGGTTGGTTGACCATAGCTACGAATCGGCATGAATATATTTCCGAGTATACCTACCCCATTCGACCACCACGATTTCCGATTTATACGCTTGCAATTCTACTCGGTATGCTACTTTGGGGATATACAGGGAGTGAGGGGGCGATCCAGATATATAAGTTTATAGATGCCGCAGTGTGCGGTCTATTTAAGGGTCTATTTCTGCTAGAGCAGTGCATTATCCCGCTCCATCAGCTAAAACTCAGTCTGGCCCGTCGCATGTATAATAGAGCGTATACGACGACTGTCTACACCGAATTAGGCACTGGCGGTGTCTATTATTATATCCCTTACTGTACGGACATGCACAACTTCCACTCCCATTGGGACCTCACCACAACACATCTTCACTGAATGCCAAGGCGGACGAAAGCAATTGGGGTGGCCAATATAGCACCATAGACTGGGGAGCAATGGTTGTTACAAATGGTATCGCGCGCCTCCATAGTAGAGATGAGGACTAATCCACCTGTTATTGGATGATCATTGGGGAGGTTCCAGGTCAACTGTAAATCCTCGAGAAAGAGAGAGGGAGAGAACAACAAGGGGGAAGGGAGGGAATACAATACATCTTGGTTCCTTTTATGTGATATTTGGGATCTATCCAAGGCCTTTCGCTCCCCTCCTTATTCTCTTCTCACTTTTGTCCCCCACGTCTCTCTATACGCTCGCGTGTAACAACGTTGGCTGTATTGAAGAGTGTGTAATGTAGGACGGAAGGGAAAGGGAAGAGGGGAGGGACTTGGTTTCGTATACCCTGCCCCTGAACCCAACACCGTCTCAACCTAAATCTATATAATGGAAGCCTTCCCCACCCCACTTGGTGCCTGCATCCCACTCACACACTGTCTACTCGGGCATTTAACCTGGCGCTACTGTAATATTCCTTTTTTACACCCCCCCATTGTACCGACTTTTTCAATTTATCCTCCTTTAAGTTTATCTTTAAAGCCAGACCATTTAACCCTGCTTTTATATTTAACCATACCGGAATTCGTGGTATAAATATCCATATCACGGTTTATTTAACCTACCTTCTCTTTCTCTCTCTCTTCTTCCCTTTCCGTATACCCCACCCCATCACCACTTGTATCACCTCGTACCACCACTATGCAGCTTAATATCATTGCATTTTTGGCCGGTTTTTTCGCCCTGGGCCACTCAACTCAGGCCGCCTACTTGACCATTATCCCCAATGTCCGCACGGACATCAACCCGCTCCTGTCGACGGGTCCCTCCGCCCGCTACCAACTGACCGTCCAATGGACCCAACATATCCATCTGTCCGATACCGCCGAAGCCGGTTGCCGGATACCCGCCTCCTCCAACCACTATTCCGCATCGTTGGCCCCGTCCTGGTTGGCTTCGCGGCTCACTATTCTACAAACCCACCTAGAGGTACAGTCCGACGGTTCCCTGGTCGTGGACTCCGCCTCCTCCTCTTCTTCATCCGCCACCCGGCCGGGATCCTCCCCATTCACCTTCGCCGTCGCCAACTCCCAGGTAGTCCGGACGGTGACAACGCTCGCGGGAGCTAGTCGACAGACCTCGGCGGCCTGGAATAAGGCCACTTCTGCCGCCACTTCGCTGACCCAACAGCGCCAAAGCATCCTCGACGAGACCAACCAACTTCTCGATGGATTGGCTATTAGTCGGATTGACATTGATACACCAGCACTGGTCCGGGTCACCCAAGAAATCGCGGAAATGGGCGCAAAGGTAGCCTCTTCCTCTTCTACCTCCTCCTCCTCCTCCCCAGCTGCCCTTCCGCACACCATGCTGGGTGAATTTTTCACCGACAGCATCAAACCCTATCTCCGTCTGATGGACTCCCTCGACGGTCGGTTAGTTCGGGGCTGCCAAGGGCGCTATTACCAATGGGCCATTGGCCTCACCACCCGGCCGTTGGCTACACCCCTCCTCGTAGCCCCTTCGTCCGCTAAATTGTTGGCCAACGCACCCTCGCACCGAATTCAGGCTGCTGAGGAGCCCATGGTCCTGGCCTTCCGCAAGTTTACCCGGCCGACAGGTATCCTTAGTAAAACCTCCTTCTTCGGCGGGGGTAACGCTGGCTTCACTTTCCCGCGTGTTTCGCAGGCCATCGTTCGGTGGTTGGACACTCCCTCCAACCCGATCAGCTTGGCTATGGCTGTGGCTTGCATCTCCCTGCTTGGTCTGGCCTATTTTATCTGCCGGGCTTACAACCGTCGGACCCGCGCCTCTCGCCTACTCTCCGGCCAAAAGGCGCCGCTACTTCCCTGCTCCGACAAACAATAGAGCCCTTGTTCGTAAAACATGTATAACCTCCCCCCACTCCCTCTCTATATAGATTTCCATATCCTTTTTTCCGTGTGTACCTCCCCCCCTCCAAATGTATTTCTTATCCAACTCTCAAAACCTTAAACAGCTGTTTTCTGAGTATTATTTTATGATTGGCATTTATATACTTTACCTTGACATTCCCGTCTATAAAATATTCAATTCTATTATCCTTTACCACAATCACATAATGACATCAGTCGTATACGGCTACTTTCTGAATCCTTGCTACATTCTGGCACATTCGATTAAAATAAACCGTAATCTTCAATTCAGCGATTAGGGCCTTAGACATATATGACAGAGTTGATCGTGAAATCATCACCCCAATGGGCAAGATGGTCCGTGTGTTTCACACCGACATGTTCAGTGAATACGGGGTGGGGGAGAGGGAATACGATGCACAGTCTCTCCCTTCGATGGCCATCTCAACCGAGCTCTTATTTTTTAGTCTTGTCGACCACATCAATAAGTGAGCGGGGAATATTTTCCTTTTCTAAAAGAGCGATGACGTTCTTCTCCTGGTGCCCTTGGGCTAGGATTTCGTGGAAGACTTGGGTTTTCGATTTCGTAGGTAATTCGTGGACTGGTAGGAAGAACGTATGTCAGTGTGAATCATGTTACAGCCAATATTTTTTAATAAAAAGGTCCATACATTTCAAAGCACGCGTAGTGAAGCCGCACGTATACCCAGAATAACCGCCGAAGCGCCACTTATCTCTCTCGCCCTCTTTTCTACCAAGTCTACAATCTCGGCCAAAAGACCGACCGATGCCTCCCTAGGTGTGCTTCAGATATCGCATTAACCCTTCTTGTTATTACTAAGAGCGTAGTCTATTTAAAGTAACCCAAAGAGGGCTATTGTCGGCTAGAATGATATACTCCATGGGCAAAGTAGATGCCAATGTTCTCAACCTGCGCCCCTTACGCCGGTACACTTACCTGTTACGCTAGCCGCGCAGGCATGCTGAAGCAGCTTGGCGAAGGGCTCCGTGTTCACTCGGTAGTTCTCATGGCCCGTCAGTTTGGTGACTACCTTACGGCCCATTTTTTTCTCCATGGACACAGTGACTCTGGCTGGTTTGCCCTTTCTGTTAAAAAAGGACAGTACATTGGGTAAATCCACATGAACATACCAAATTACCCATTGGTAGATATCGGCATACAAAATCTATCAGTATGGGGCCATTTGTGGGGTCCCTTTACGCACGCCTAGAACGACCGCATGCTATTCTTGGACCAATCGTAGGATAATTGAAAATATATAGGCCAAGTGGGCGTATCACTAAGCTAATCTCTGATCATAGAGGTCGAAACAAAGGCGGAGCATTGTAGGCTTTGACGATGTGACTTACCGATATTCCACGGATCCATCTGGAAAAGTGACTTGGTGGCACAGCTCGGTTTCCCCGAGTACCCTAATCATTGGATGAATTGCATCGCCACGAAAAAAAAAATCGCATATATAAGAGAGTATATGGCAATGAGTTATCAATGGAGCTGCAAAAGGTAGAGCGATATATTCGCTAGGGAAAGTCGCCTACATTACTGGTGATATCAAGCTTACCGTTCAAAAGCATCCAAATGAGTCAGCTGAGGTGGTCTAGCCCATTCGTTGGCCTTTAAAATGAGGCCGGCGAATTCCTCATTGGGGTGTAGGTACCTTGTTCGGGGAGTAAAGTAAATACCAATCAAAAAAAGGAGAAATACAATGTTTTAGTCAGTTGAAATTGGTATGGAATATTTAGAAGGGCGATTTAATCTCGAATGGACAGTACAGTCCCTGTTAACGAATCTCTGATCACAGATTAGAGCCGGTTAACCGTGGTGCTTAGCCGTAGTCGATGGAAAATATATCGTAGGGGAAAGGGTAGGAACCTGCCTAGCATCCCGGGCGCCATCGCCAACATGTCCGCGGTTGGGCAGGGTAGCCAATGGCTTCGCTATATTAAGTGAGTGGCCCCCATCCAATTTCACTATTAAAAACAATATAATGAATACTTACTTGGGCTGTTTCGGATCTTTTAATCCGGCTTTGGTGGTGTAGTCAGTAATCACCCGGCGAAGCTCAGACCGAGCATAGTAATTTTGAGGACTGAGATTTGAGGAGGGAGGAATAAGTTGGTAAAGAAGATTAATGTAAAAAGAGAAGGATAGCCGTCCCATTAAACTAGCTAGTACGATCACACCCATTCAATATACTATGTTTTGCATATACCGAGCCACTATAAAACAAGCACTCCTCCTAAAAGGTACATCAAAGCACTCCAATGACCAAGCATCAGAGAATCGCAGCTCACTGTCATCAATATAACAATGACGCACACCAAGTTAGCCGGGACTGAATATAAGCATTCCAGCTAATTTGACATCGCTTACCTTTGACCGATTTGGGCGAAAAACTTCACCAGAGCCGTCCGGGGCCGAAACACGTCTACTAGGGTAATAAAGTCGCCATGACCACCATCCGCCGGGGATTTATCACCTGGGGCAGCCGGCTTCTTACCGTCGGCTGTTGGGTGGGAAGCCGACGCCGATGCCGAAGCCCCTCCGGTCGACCCGACCAGTTTAGATTTGCGCAGGGGTTCAAAGGCCACCAGGTCCTTAAACTGACGGTTAACGCTTAACAAGATCGTATCCCCGCCTTTAATTTCCTTGACTTTTACGAGACCCCGTTTATCCATCGTCTTGAAGAATTTGCCCAATTTCTTGTAGGTGGATTTCTTGACGTCCAGGGGCCGCTGGGCTTGCTGACAGGGGGTCATGTGGGCGGAATACAAGGTCGAAATGGACAGTGGGAGAAGGGGCGCCAGCACCTCGGCGGTGAGGTCGGTTTTGAGGGTTTGGAGTAGGCATTGGTGGAGCAGCTCATCCATCTCAGCGGGGCTGATCGGTGCCGCAATGGGGGCCTGTTTACCGGGCGTGGTTTCCGCTTCGGGTTGGTGGCTCTCGGCGGTGGCGGAGGCTGCGGTATTCGATGGTTGGGTGGAGTCACCAACCCCTCGCTGGGACGAGTTGGTGGCAGCAGATGGTGGGGGTGGTTCCGACTTGTCACCCTGTTGCCAGAGGTAGTCCTTGTAAGTATGGAGGATATAAATAGCCTTACCCTTCGCAGCCCGGTTGGCCGCGATTTCTGAAGAGGGCAGAGCCATGTAGCCCACGGCTACGGGGGCACTAGGGGAAATAAACAGGATTATGAAAGAATAGGGTTGTTGCCATTGGCATATAATAGTAAGTGCCAGGGCATACTATGCTATGCTGTTTGAGACGCCATGGCCTTGGCTGGCAGATCAAAGGAAGAACAGTGACTACGTCACATACACGATTAGGAATACCAACCAATAGTTTTCTATTTTTAAAAAAAATGATATGCGTAGTTACCCAAAATCGGCCACCGCAATAGCCACAAGTTGGCCACTCTTCACCTCGGGAAGCCCCTCAGCCGGACGAATCAACCCCGGAAGCATTAGATCTAAAGGAAATGGGATATAAGGGTTGCAAGGCAATACGCCCGATTGAGTAGCTGGTAGTCTAGCGAAGGATAGAACCTTTCATGGGCCATGTCAAATAACCTATATCATTTATCCAAATAATCAAGGCCTGGTATGTCGAGTGAATCATTAATATAAGCATCACCTTAATGGGCGCGGTCGCCCGAACTACATACCTGCACCTGAGATGAGGACCTCCAACACCGGCGAATGCGTATAAAACACGGGCAATAAATCGGGAGATTTCCACAGGGTGTATACCGTCGGAATGACCGTGCTGGAGCTGCTCGGGGACCCGGGCAAAGTGGTGCGGAACCACAGGGGTTGATTGCGATCACCGCTACTATAGAGTACGCCCTTTTCGTCAATGTGGGTCAGGAACCTAGCGGCCTCGAGGTCCTTCGATAGGGCCCAGTCCATGAGCTGACTCTGGCTGGGTTCATTATCCACCTCCAGCTGAGCTAATGCATCAGCCAGAGGCTGTTCCGCCAATTTCGGATCGGAGGAGGAGGTGGTGGTGGTGGTACCCAGGGAATTGGCATTGGCATCGGTAGTTGCCAGAGTGGTTGGAGCGGAGGGATCTTCTGTAGCAGCAGGGGCACAGGCCTCTACTGCCCATTGTTTGCCGTAGGAGCTCACGATTTCTTGCCAGGTTTGCCGCTTATCCGAGGAGCGGACTTTGGACTGGCTTTTCAGGGAGAATGGACGTTTAAACATGATGCTGCTTGGGAATTCGGAAGGACTGAGGAGAGTGTTCAAAGAAGCACGGTTGGTTATGAAATAAAACGAGGGACGCCAAAAAAAAAACCAAAAGAAGTAGAGCGTGGATAGGTAAATGGCCTTTAATGGTATTGAGTAGACAGAGTATTGGAGGAATCCAGCCTGGCCAGGGTAAATGGAATGAGGAGAACCTTTGGACGCTGAGGAAGTGTCATTATCCCAAAGGCGGAGCTAAACTAAGTCATTAGGGGATTATGATTGGCGCAGTAGTTGTGAATCCCCCAGCGGTCTTTAATCTCGCACATCTAATACTAGTGTGATAATCAATACAGCTGAACAGAATTTGAGACAAATCTAAGGGGTCTAGTAGGTAGTAGAGTCGCATTTAATAGACAAATCCCACGTTATTTAATGCACATTTTAATTTGTAACTGAGCTGAATCACTTCCATATGGCCATCAAGAATGGGAGGGAGAAGCCTTACATACTTAAATATTGCGATACCAGGTCGTAAATGCCTAGTCAGGATAAGTGGAAAATGCCTCTAGCTATATTGGCGGGTTTTACTATATAAGGGAAACGGTACCGCGCCATGAGCATAAACCTTGATTGCGTAATGACGGCTGGACTATAATGGATAGCGGATGCTTAAGACATGTAAGATCCGACATACGAGTGGGCCAAAATATCGAATGGATTTCGCTTATTATTCAGCGCCTCCTATGAATGATATCCGAATATAATATTTCAGGCCGATTCAAGGCAGTATCTAATCCCTTTAACGAATGCAATAGGCTACTAATAATAATATGAATTAACTAGACAATATCCTTCCAGTACAAACACCGAAACTCCACGTAATCTAAATGTCACTGCTCTTGAGGGTGATATGCAATGTGGGGTAGACTTGGCAAATAGGGGCGATGGAGGTGGATGGCATAGGTGTATATACGCCGTCTTACTTGGATAAGCTACAAAACCGTTACGACTATCCTCAATCCCTTCGTAATGCCCTTGGCACCTCCGACTTTATCCCTAAGGTGAAATGACTGATATTCAAGGGATGCCAATATCCAAGGGCCGTCGAATGGGGGGGGGGGTATTCCGGAATTGAATAGCGAGAATACATTGGATAGTCAATAGAAGTCGCGCTTCTCAGAACAGTAGTTATGCACGGCACTGGTTAAACGAATGAATCTAGTCAAAATAGAGGTTGCAGTACTGGTGAAGCCGACTTCCAAAGGGGGAAATTGGGCTGGGATATGTGCCTCTCCACCCTCTCGCTTCTATGGACGACTAATCAGATATGCACCAAGCTGACTATTCCAGGCACTGAGGGAGGCAATCACATACGCTACATTCTGATAGGGACTATATAGCATACCAGTATTGAAGGTACACGTGATTTAGTCCCATAGTAATACTCTGGCTGCCAATATGTATTCGATAGTTTGACGGGCACCGATTGGGCCAGCCGGCCAAGTGCCGAACCGTCCAACCACTCACTCGCTATGCAGCCCGTTACCACCGGACCATGTGATTACCGAAGCAGTAGCAGTATTAGCTAGACGGCTCGAGGCACACGGAAGGTAAAGGAGGGAAGGAATAGTATGCGATAATACACAGTCGGCCAATGTATACTACGCATACACACCCAACACCACCAAGCTCACCGTTATGTCCGACCAGGTAAACTGGCTTGTGATGAGGTGAATAATATAGTCAAAGAAGAGGGAGTTACGTGGGAAAAGGAATCCGGGAGGCACACAACAGGTGGTGTGAACAGCACACAGTCTTCTGAGTGGTTGGGCCAAACTCATATTTAAGACCGCCTTACTTTCACTAGCAGGGACTGCGCCGAGTCTACTATACCTTTCCCTGTAATGGAGAGACTCTTTCTTTTGTATCTTAGCATTTCTTAACCCCTACCTCTTTTCAAGTCCTCCTACTTCGTTTCTTGTTGCATTCTTCTCGGGCCCATTCCACTGTCCCGAAACCCCGTTGTCAAACAGGACTGCTATTACATTATGCCCAGACGTGCCTCGGCATACATCCTTCCGTAATATATATAGAGCAATAGTACCCTTCCTGCCTTACTTACCAACGCCAGCCCCCCCCCATTCGAGTGGCCCTAGTATTAGTCCATGTCGGGTCTACAGGATTTAGTCTCAGGCGGGGCCGAGTGCTCCACCAGCAACCCCATGGCCGGTGTCATGAAGCACTTTCAGAAAGACCGGTCTTTGGAAAAGGTAAGCAAGTTGGGCTACCGTAAGCGACCCGGAAACTAACTGTTTAATAGGAATGCGACCCACACCACCGGTCCCACTACATTTGCAAACGGTGGCAGCGAGCGGTCAGGTTAACTGTCCTCACTTAAAACCATTTTAACGGGCTTCTCCCTTTCCGTTGCCGACTGTCCCCAAACAATCCCGCTAACCGTTGACTCACCACCGCCCGAAGAATCTCCAGCTCTAACCCACTGTCTATCATTTCCCCCTCTTACCATTATTCGATACTTGCATATACCTGTCAATTGATGACTCCACCTTGACCCGATATCCCCGATTGATCCTGTCCATAAAATAAAATAGGATCGGCACCAGGCCATGGAGGCTGGGCCCATGTCGGGCAAACACGCCTTCCGCTCCGCCCACGGCAAACAACCCATGATGGGCGATGAATCGTTTATGGCCAACCGACCCGCCGGTCCAGCGGCGGACCCGTTCCACTTCGGCCCGATGCAGCACGAACTCGACCTGCTGCCCGACCTACCCGTTGGCGCACTCATGGCCGGCGGAGACTGGGCCGCTGATTTCGTCCTGCAGCACCCCCACCACCACCACCAACCGCCGCCCCAGTCGGCCGACGGATTTGAGGAAATATTCCAGTCCCACCACCGATCCATAGCCGCCGGTGGCCCCCATCCTATGCTCCACCCTTCGTCCCAGCCGATGATGCACCCCGCCGGCCCCAATGCCGACTGGGCCCACCAATTTTCCCAGTTCCAGGCTGGCCCGGCTTCCACCCACCAACAGCAAGTCGGGGGTCCACATGCGTTTGCGGAGCAAGGGAAGCCCCTGGATGCCGAGACTTTGGCTGCGTTCGACCAGGCCTTCAACCACGCCCAGCACGCCGCCGGTGGCGAGTGCCTATCCGAACAGGACTGGTCCACCCAATTCCAGGCCGCCAGTGAGGTTAGTACTTCCCAGACCCCCCTTCTTGCCGCCTCTAACATCCCTGATTCCAATACTGCTACTACTACCGTCACTACGGCGACTGATCTGGCTGAGCAACAGGCGATCGCTGAGGTCGCCGGGCAACTGCTGGACTCTGTTAAACTTCATGCTGACCAACCGAAATTCCAAAATTCCAATTTTCTGGCCCTCATGAAAAAGCTCCGCGACCGTGAAGCTACTCTAGGTGCCGATTCGGTGGTCCATCAGGCCACCGGGGACTCCTGGGCCCGGGAATTCGCGGCTCACGAGGGCACCGATACCGCGTCGGGCCCCCAACGGGCGGCAACCTGGGCCGACGAATTCGAAAAACGCATGGACGCGCGCATCGCCGAGGATACCACGAAAACCGGTCTGGATGCGGGCAACATGTGGTCCCAGGAATTTGCCAAGGGTCTGGAAAGCCAGTGGGCGGAAGAATTCGATGGCAAAGCCGCCCCGGGTGAGTCGGCCGACCAGTCCAACTGGGCCAACCAATTTGCCGGCGACGAAGAATTCCGGGAACTTGAGGAGGCCTTCAGCAACAGCCGTTCCATGGAAGACTGGGTCCACGAGTACCGTAAGAATACGGCCCACTTATCGAATGAGCCATCGGACCTCGAGTGGGACGCCATGGCCAAGGCCTGGACCGAACACGGCCAGGAGGCATCCTCATCCGCCGGCCGGGGCGCGACGGAAGTAGGTTCGGGATATCGGGCCGACCCCGAAGCGTACCAGAACTACGACTTCCACGACGCCGACGTCAACCCATACCTCCGGGCCAGCGCTCCCAGTCTAACCGACGAGCAGATTCGCCAATTGGACCTGTCCGAAGCCGTCCTAGCCCTTGAGGCCCGCGTGCAGCGCAATCCACAGGACGCCCGGGCCTGGTACCAGCTTGGAGTCCGGCAACAGGAGAATGAACAGGACGGCTTGGCTATCGCATCCCTCCGCAAGGCGGTAGAACTGAACCCGACCGAATTGAACAACGCCTGGATTGACCTGGCTGTCTCTTTTACGAACGAGAACTGCCGGGTAGACGCCTACGACGCCCTGCAATCCTGGATCGAGACCCATCCTGAATACCGCCAATTCCTAAATAACAACGACGGAAGTAGTCGGCACCAGTCCATCGAGAACGTCTTTTTAGAAGCCGCCCGCCATTCCTCGGCTTCCCACCGGGATGCCGATGCCGAAGTTCAAATCGCCCTAGGGGTCCTCTTCCACATTGCCGAAGACTACGACAAGGCCACCGACTGTTTCCAAACCGCCCTGAACCTGCGGCCCCAGGAATACATGCTATGGAACAAACTGGGGGCCACCCTAGCCAATGCGCGGCAACCCCAACGGGCCATGGACGCGTACTTTACGGCCCTTGAACTGAACCCCTCGTACATCCGGGCCCGGTATAATCTGGCCATCAGCAGCATCAATTTGGGCCTGCACCGGGAAGCGGCCGAGCACTTGTTGGGAGCGCTGGCCCTCCAAACCCGGGCGACGAAGGGAGGAGAGGGGGAATTAGATGGGAAAGGGAAGGAACCAGCGGTGAGTGGTGGTGGGGGATTGCTACATAATCGGATATCCTCTAATTTGTGGAATACCCTGAAAATGACTATGCAGATTTTGGACCAGCCCGACCTTATCAACGCGTGCGATCACCAAGACTTGGACGCCTTCCAGGGCAAGTTCGACTTTTAATAGAAGCTGGAGAAGAAAAGCACGGATAAACTATATTATAAATTGATGGGACAGAGGCACCCTTAAAAAGGGAACTACTATCGCTGCCTTTCATAATTTTCTACCAAAACTAGCCAGTCTCCGCCTCCTCGATTTTACCTTGTTGTTCGCATTTTACCATTAACTGGGATCATCGTTCTATTTTCTTTAGGCCCGGTGGTCTATATAATGGCTTCTCCGATCTTGGGGTTCTCTTAAAAGATTCCATCGCACCATCATTTGTTGGTACTATGTTTATAATACCAGAATAAAAGACATAAATGGACTCGTTATTATTTGTGCTGGGGAGGCCTTTACTTGCTCCAGCACAGTACAAAACTGGTATATACTGGTTGAAAGGGTGTTGGGTATACTTTAGTTTCGAACAAACCATATGGGTGAAGTTCGGCCCAGCCGTATAAGGTTTTAAATGATAATTGTATGGGATAATGTATGGGAGATTTATTTTTAACCAGTACTATTTGCTTCATCCAACGGATTTTTCGGTATACAGCTCGGTTGAACCTCTCCCATATAAACCCTTCTTAAATACTCTCAAGACAAGGCCGCCCCCAACGCCACTAGCAATATGTATTTGGAATGTTGCATCGGTCGGGACTCCTCCTCCCCTCTCCCGCTTTCCCAGGTTGCTTAAGCGACGGCGACTGCATTATTTTTTCCCTTGCCTTGTTTCGAGGCCCGATGTTTCGGGTCCCAGCGACTGACCCCAAAGTAGATACGGTGGTCAAGGGAGTTGCTTTTCCCAAAATTGACTCCCTGGGCGCAGTCGGGGTCGGTTTTCAAGGTGATCCGGTCCATGGGACAATACACCACCAAATCCAGCTTATTGTACACGTAGATTTCCATATCCACATGGCGGTAGCCCATCCACGCCGGGGGTAATTGGGGCACGTAATCGTTACCGACGTTCACGCGGAACGTGGGGATACCTAGATCATTGTAGTGACTAACGAAGTTGGCGTTACCCGCCCGGGGCGGACCCAGTAACGTTACTTCGATCCGGGGCAGCAAATCCAGGTACTTAAAGGCGAAATGGAGGGCCACCAACTGGGCGATGGCACCACCCAACGAATGGCCAATGAACACCAGGCGTCGGCTGGGATCTTCATCCGCCAGTTGCTTAATGTACCGTAACAACAGGCCACTAGCATGTTCGGCGGCCCCCCAGAACCCCGAGTGGACCTCGGAGTCGGGCCAGAAGGGGGGCCAGAGCTTCTTGGTAAACTTAAAGTCGGTGCGAAACGATTTGAGGTCCGACCCGGTCGTGCCCCGGAACGCCACGATAATCTCGTTACGGGGTTTATAGTAGCCGATAAACCCGTGTACCGATTTGTCGAAATTGGTGATGGATTCAATAATTTCGAACTCGGAACGGTCGACCGGCATAAGATGGCAGCCGTGGTGTTGGAATGGGAGGTAGGTAGCCAGGGCAAACCTAAATTCGAATGGTTGTTAATTAAAATATAATTATATTAAATAAGAGTAGGCCAATACGACGGAAATAGAAGAGCGGTTAGTTTAGTGTTCCGGTGGGACAGTGGTAGAAGAGAAGGGCCCCGGACGCCTATTCTATCAACTCAGTATTAATACGAGCCTACCCCTCCCCCCAAGCAGCGGCTGGGATTAAATGGATGTCTAGAGACTCGGCCGACAAGAAAATACAATAGCAACAGCAACCACTTACTTGGATCGTTCCGTCAGCACTTGGACAAGTTTAGGATCCACCCGTTCCTTGGCAATTAGGCGTTTTTCGCGTGGCGTGCTAGCCACTTTAGTTTCTCCCTGGTCGCTCTCGTTGCTGGCGGTCACGACAATATTGGGGTTCGATTGGGTCCGCTTAAATGACCAC
The DNA here is from genome assembly GCA_027576995.1 of Dimargaris cristalligena. Classification (NCBI taxonomy): domain Eukaryota; kingdom Fungi; phylum Kickxellomycota; class Dimargaritomycetes; order Dimargaritales; family Dimargaritaceae; genus Dimargaris; species Dimargaris cristalligena. Next base: position 29,933 of record JANBQC010000112.1, read on the forward strand.
CGGGGTTTTAAAGCGCTGGCCCCCGATGAAATCCGGCGTAGGAATCGGCCGGCCCAGGACGTACCGTCGTCGGATTCGTTTTGGTCATCACCACTGTCATTGCCATTATTGCCATTATTGCCATTACCGTCGTTGTCGATGGGGTCCGTCTTCTGCTCCGCCATACCCAGATGATCCATCATTTCACTTAGGCCCGCGCTACTCAAACTGGCAGCGACCGAGGGGTAACTACAATATCCGGGTACCTGTAACGATGGCCCAAAGGGGTTGTTGTTGACCGGTCCCTGGGGCGATACCGCCGGCTGCTTACCGTAGATATTATACTGGTTACGGTTGAAGGGGTGGCTCTGGTCCAGGAAGTTGTAATATGACGCTGCTTCCCCGACTGGCTTGGCTTGGGCAGCGGGTAGATAATTATGGGCATCCTCTTCCTCCCCCTTCTGCGCGTCAGTCATAGTATTTCGGCTGTTTTGGTATCCTTCACCCCACTCCGCTGGTCCATAGGGGCCCCCGTCTTTCTCCGCCACCACCTTATTTCCTTCATCTTCATTCTCTTCTTCGCCATCCTCTTCGTAGCCATCCGACTCGTTGCCCGTATACTCGACCGCCGTCGTCCCACTGGCAATCAGCGCCGATTGCCGGTATTCTTCTTCCAGGTTCAACCTCCCGTGCCCCTGGTGCGGCTGATAGGAGGAATAATAGGTGGCCGACGACCCTCCTCGAAGCGACCCCCGGGAGGTCAGTCTAGGTGGCTGTAAAAATGGACCGGCAGCGGAATACTGGGATTCCGCCAATTGAAATGAAGTAGGTGGTCTCCCCCCATAAGGGGTCCGAGGGACGTTCCACGAATGGGGTGGTACTCGGGTCCGCATGGCAAGAGGACCCTCCTCCTCCTCCTCCTCCTCCTCCTCTTCCCCACCGTTTTCCAAGGGAGGTGGAAGCCGCTGACTTGGGTAGGGCGGTGGGTGAGCCCTAGAGGAGTATTGGGAGCTACGGTGCGGTACCCTAATACTGGAATAGTGGTAGGCATTGGGATGGACGTACCAACTGGAGCTCCTTCGCCGACTACCCTCCTCTTCATCGTAATCCCTGTACCCATATCTGCTATACGGGGGCCCCCAGTTATTGTAGTCGGCGTAGTATCGGCGATACTCGTTTTCCGGATAGGCTTGGTCCGTTTCCCAGGGTTCCGCATAGCGATTCCGGTTGGGGTTGTTACTATTGGTACGGTAGGGTGTGTACGAGTCTCGTCGGGCAGGGGTATAGGGGTACTCATCATCGAAGTAGACGCCATTCCGTCGCCCGTCATATGAGCTGGCCGCAGCGCTTCTAGCACGGGAATAGTCTTGGGTAGCATCAATGAAGGAGAGGTGGAGCACGCCCATTAAGCAGGCGCACCGTAGAGTCTATAGTTATAAAAGGGGATGGCGGTAGGGTATCAATAAATATCAAACGATGTGATTTAATAAGTGAGCATGGGTGAGAGTCTCTGGGTCAACTGGTATTACAACGACGTACCCCTCCGCGCCCTTTAGCTCGGAGAATGGAAGAATATGCCAGAAACGAGTTGAGACTAGGTGAAATGGCGTGCCTACCATTTGTATAAGTGATAAATTATGCATTGTGAGATGGTCAACAGCTCCCTATGTCTATATGGCTACTAAACATCTAAAAATGATACGAATATGGTTTTTTAATAAATAAAAATGGAGAAAAAAGGGGCAGTCTATTGAGTTAACAGAGGCGGGAGGGGAAAGAAGGGATAATATAGAGAAAAACACAGATGGGTAACCTGGGGAGGCATATCGAGGGGGACATATAAAGGATACGCTGACAGGAAAGACGCAAAGGGGAAAACCAAATGTTGGTGATACAGAAAGGCATGCTTGACCCAATGGCCGGAATTTGGGCTGGTTGCAGTGGTGAGAGGCCCCCCTATTATAATAGGCTGCCTAGGCAAGGCGCGCGTAGGAGAGAATCGAACGAACCGAAGAACCACACACCTCCTCCTCTCTATGTAAATAGAGTAGAGAACACGAATAGGTGAAACAAAGGTCGTCCAAGAGGCACTCGAGAAGCCAATGACTAGAGGCAAGGAAGGGTTGTTGGCCGACCGACCAGCTGTACTCCGAAATCGAAAAACGAGTTGTTGCTAATCACATAACGCGCCACTCATTTCGGGTATCATGATTCCGACTCTCTCTCTCTCTATAAGGTACGACGACACACGGTCAAACCCATACTGCTTATATCTGCGCCAACTATAGGAATGGCAGGGGGTATCGTCTCGTCATCGTCGCCACTCGCTGGTTTTCCTCGGATTTAACCAACGATGGCTATGGTTAATAATAGCTTTTTTGGTTGTAAGCCCGCGCAGCCCATATACGGTCCATCGCCGCGGGGACCCGTGCCCAAAGACTGTGGGGACGCGGGTCACCGACCGTCGCCACTTCAACTTCATTGCACCTCCCTCTTATGAAACATACCGCATCTTCCCTTTACGCCAATGGCTTAGGTCCCACCCATCTCATAAGTCCCTCCTCCCAATTGTTTTGGGGAGGGGATGCATTACGAGGAGTCCGTGGAACACCCATATATCCCCGTAGGATTAGAGTTACGAATCCTCCTCTCTCTCTCTATACGGCTCCGTGCGCACCAATGGACTACGCAATGGGCAATCATACCAATACGGCTTACCCGCAATAGAGGCGGAGAAGCAATTTTTTATTTTACCGTGAAAGCGGGGGTGGTATCCTGTGGTGCTGGCTAGATAGATACAAGCCATACTGCCCTAGGGGAATACAGTGCCAGGTCCAATATAACTAAGGTGGGTTGGGATAACACACTGCTAGGTACCACAGCCCAGGACAACCTAAACCAGCGTCAATAAATTGTCAGCATCTATAGTTAAAGACGGGATACTACTCTACATAGCTGGGTCTCCGGGCCCACTCTATTCCGGCCGCGGCTCCACTAACGCGCGCCTGTGGAGAGGTGTTTGAGGGGACCCGGACTCGGTCCTACAGATAGTAGAGTGGCGATGTCTTCAAGGCACTTAATTCCCCTACTAAAAGGGGGGAGAAGGTTTACCCACCTTTATCTAATAGCTGGCAAGCGGTGAAAAACAAGTCTAGAAGCTCCACGTACCCGAAACTCAGAAATCGCCCTCCAAACCGGTAGATTAGGCAGAGAGGTACTGCCACAAGGGCTTAGGGTCCACGAATGCACCTCCCCGCATGCCCATCATCCCCATTGGTTCTCTTTCCCAGTTGACCTTGCTGATTTACTTGAACCTACTTCGTTTTATCTATATACATACCACATTGTCAGTATTGTTATTATTACTATTCGTTTTCTTACCCCACCGGACAAAACAGCTCACGCTAAAATCCCCCATTAACCCCTCCCCCCCTTTACCACCAGCGTCGCTGTCACCATGCCCCAATATACATTAGACCAGGTCACGACTCGTTTAGCCGACCTCCGTCAGTCCGGTGAACGCCGTCCCGTTGAAGTATGTCAACTCGGTCGGTGGTTCTTCCTCGAATATACCGGCCATTCCAGTGGTCATGGCCTGTTTGGAGGTCGAGGGGGTTTAGTATCCGCCCAGCCCAGCTACTGGCTCATCACCGAGCAGGTGTTCACCGCCGCTCTGGATGTACGCGATTGGGAATTCGCCAACACGCTCTTGACCACCCTCCGCAAACAATTTGTCCGCTCCGACCGGGTCGACGTCTTGGCCGGTCTATTACTCGAGGCCCAGGGCCAGTACAAGGATGCCGACCTAATTTATAACAAAATTCTGGCCGATAATGAAACTAACATAGTAAGTCAAAGGGAATCAATTTTTATTAAAAGCAGAGAACGGGATGGGATAAATGGGCTAAATCAGACAGAATAAGCCTTAAATTCTAGGACTTGATTTTGTCATTTGTATAACAATAGATGCCCCCCCACTCACTTTTCGTCCGCTAACTCTACCTGTGACTGATTACCGCGTTTGTTTTTAACTACCGTATAGTTCGCCTCCAAGCGCAAAATCGCCGTCGCCAAGGCCCAGGGCCGGATGGGCGATGCTACCGCGCAGCTCAATAAGTACCTGGGGAATCAGGCCAATGATCACGAGGCCTGGCTCGAACTATGCGAACTGTATATTCACCAAAACATGTAAGTAGCCCTTGTTCCGGCAATCACGGCGGTTGGTGAAAATGATACATTATTGCATTTGCCTCACTTAGTATAAAAGCCCCTTAAAAATGTTTATTCCTTTCTGACTGGTTCAACCGCATCAAACGTGTCTTACTCATGCCCCCCTCCTTCGCCACGGCTGCTGCTGTTATTACTATTGCATTGGCGCTGCCCAAATTCGCTCAAATAGGTTGGAACAGGCCGCCTTCTGTGTCGAGGAAGTCATTATGCTCCAACCGCGCAACCATATTTACAACCAAAAATACGCCGAAATCCAGTATACACTCACGAATTACGACATTGCGCTCAAATACTTTTGTCGCGCCATTGAGCTCTGCACCGATTACCTGCGGGGTCTTTACGGCATTAAATTGGTAAGTTAAGGGATATATATGAGAGAGTACGCGGTGACCACAGTCGCGCGAAATTAATATTTTAAGGATGGACTTGCCCGAGACTCTGGGGCCTTCCACTTGGTTTTAATTTGATACATCCCCCACTCTGTTCTCTAATCACTTATTTATTCACCGTTGTTTTTTTATTTATTTTGTTTTGGTTTTTTGGTTTAATTACTCGATAACCCCCCTGTTTCATTATTATATGATCGGGAATATGCCTTTATTGTGGGGGTTTTATTAGTGTCTTGCCCATTTGCGAAGCTCGGGCTCGTCAAATACTACCCTGGACCAACTGGACCTTCTAGCCACGGAAAGGATTACCGAGATATATAGTCTTGCGACCAAAAAAGCGGATGCCAAGTCCGCCGAATCTACCAAGCAATTGGGGACCATTGCTCATGAGTGGCTGCAAGCACTGAGTGGATAGAAAATATACACCCCCCTATAAAAATCAACAGAAATCCCCCTCCCCCACATGCCCTGCTTTCTCGGAATAGAGTGGTATTTTTTTCCAGCAAAATCAATGGGGATGGATACGTGCAGCTTTTATCCTCGCATGTGAGTTATACTAATAATAAATGTCCTGATCCCCCTGGATCTTACCTCAAGTAGAAAATGTCGATTGAAATTTTGATCACTAAATTCCCAAAACTAAAGTCGTTGGTGGATTAAAAACAATTTAATACTGGTATGAGGAGGAGGTGGGAGTAATCAACGTTAGAGTAATAAAAAAAAGGCGTATAAATTAAAAATGGTCTTGCTCAAGAGAAAGCATGGCTATGGTCAGACGGTTAGGTTAGGGGGTAAAGGAAAACAAAGGCAAAGTAAGGAAACTAGCGGCTTCAGAATGGCAGCTCAAAATTGAATCGGGGGTTAACTAACTAGTTAAAGGAAAAGAAGGGAAGGGAAGGGGAGAATGTACCAGTAGATTCAACGCCTATTTTAATAATAATAGTTTCTGCCTGACCAGCCGTCTCTCTCTCTCTCTCTCTCCGTTCTTCTCTAGTTCAGACGGTTTCCGTTGGCGACATTCAAAGGCGAGTCACCTTGGCCGAACGTCGTCCACGAGGTCAAATTAGCAGACGGTTCGAGGCTGCCCCACGAGATGCCGTTAGTCTTCTGCAGGGTGAGTTCCACTTTAGTGGATAAGAATTCGAAAGTGGATTGGTCGGGGTGGATCGGGAAGGCCAGCAACAGGGTGGTGCGATACACTTGGTCGCGGGGCAATACCAGGTGGATATCGATGCTTTGCGTATTAAACTTGATGGAACTCCGCTCCCGGACCACATTTTTGGCGAAAATGGAGACAATCACTTGGGTGGGGGTTTGGTACCAATCGCGCCGGCAGTCGACGGGGGTGCCCTCACCCTCACCTTGGCCATTGTTGGTGCTGGTAGGGTCAGGGGAGGCCGTCGTAGTTTCGGCCGTAAACCGGTGGGGACCCTCCCGACAGCCGGCAATCTTGATAAACTCATCAAATTCCAAGACCCGGCGTTTACAGCAACTCCAGCCCTTGGAACCTTCGTGGAAGATCGGGGCACCGGGATGGTAGTGACAGTGGGCCGCGGGGGACGAAGGATAATCGCGCGACTGGGCATCGGATTCAAACTGGTAATTGCAGCCGCGGTGGCGACACGGGGTACCCGATGTAATAATGGCATCAACGGGGTCCTGTTCCTCCTCCGCTGTCTTGTTAGTTTCTTTTTTATCGGTTTCTACCGCCACCGCCGCCGCCTCGGCCTCGGTCTTGGTGGCAACGGCAGCGACCGTGGTCGGCTGCTGCGGGTAGCTGTTGTTGTTGTTGTTGTTATCAGTCGAGGGGGCGGCAGCAGCAGCAGCTCCTCCTCCTCCTCCCCCCCTTTGAAGGTCAGCGTCGTCCACAGGAGTAGTGGTATCACCGAACTGGACGGTCTCGGCTTGGGCTTCGCTGTGGTATCCGCGGGTACAACCGGGTAGGGTCATGAAGTCATCGAAGTCCACTACCCGTTTGCTACAGCACGACCAGCCCTTGAGCCCCTCATGGAACACGGGTTTACCGGGATGGAACTGACAAGCGGTGGGTCCATTAGATGCTGAATCGAACTCGGGCTGGAGGCAACCGCGCTGTGTGCACTTGGGCATGGTGGTGGTGAGTAAGGGGGGGAGAGAAAGAAAGAGAGAGAGAGAGAGTGTGTGTGTGTGTGTGTGTGTGGGTTGCAATGAATTAACTGAAAGGGAAATATAGGGGTAATGAGGGGTGGAGGGATCTTAAAGGCCGTAGAGGTATCAAAGGCAAATGGGCTAGAAGAAAAATGAGCTGAAATGAAACAGAGAGGTGTAGAGTAGTATGTGTAAAGTAAAGGGAGGTATGGTGTGGTGTGAGGAGTGTATATAGAGGGAAAGAAGCCCAAGGAACCTGCATAAAACTAACCAATAATAATGAGCATAACAGTGAATCAAGGCGAGGTTTAACGGCTATTTTCGAATGGCCAGGCAATATTCAAATCAAAATATAATGATGGATATTTTTGGGCTGGTGGTCACAAGGAACTACTAATACAACTCCTATCCTAAGCCATTACATGTTAATCAAACAACTACTAAACCCTATAAGCTAAAAGGTATGTCCACCGTAAAACAACCCAACGCCATGATTACGTTTCCTGAGTTTTCCTTGCAGGGCTTAAACAACTTAAATGTGAAGGCAGGTTAGCTGCTTTTGGTTATGCCTCTGTGGTTCTTACCATCATTAACGCCCGAAAATTCAGTCCAAACTCGTATCAAACTACATTCCACCCTAGAATGATTTCCCGAAGAACAGTGTATGGCAAAAGACTTATTGATCTAAATGCCATATATATATATATATATATAAATGAGAAAAGCAAAAGAAGTAAGGGACAGTTGCGGTCAACGGCCAACAGCAGATAATAAATCCAATAATAACACCGCCAAGAGAGGTAGGATGTCAGTAACGGATAGTGACAACTATATACCGATGGTATCAAAAAGGTGGATTCGGGGGGGGGGGGGAAAGAAGCTCAGATTCGATATCGAGTCAGTACTTAAAATATATTATTAAAAAAATGGAAAAATCAAGAACCGGGCGAAATAAAGGGTGATAACAACAACCAGCGGATGAATCAGGCGATATGTGTGAGGGAGAGGGGGATTAATAGAGGTGTAAATAATCAAATTGATGATAGGCCGGCCTTTGGTAATGTGCAGGGGGAGAAGAAGTAGCATAGCTAGCTTTTAGTCATCTACCCCCAAATTGATATAAGTGAAGATATAATCCATTTAGCACCGATCAAGGCGAGGTAAATGTGTAAATATATGTATACTTGGGTAGTAGATTTTTTCAAAAGTAGAAAGCAAAAACTGATTCCAAGCGAACCACCCACTGTTAAAAAATATACGTGAGCTAGTCGAGTCTGGGACTATCGTATAACAGGGTAGTAACGTAAATATAACGAAGGGTCTTCGGAATGGGTAGCTCAAGTAAAACCCCGGGTTTTTACATGGCAGATGGCGAAGGACCACCGCTCTTGGCGATGGCCGACGGGTCCCGCTCCCCCAGTTGACTAGCCACCGGTTGGGGCGGAGAGGAGGCGGCCGATCCGGTCGACGATCCCGCTTGGCTGTCATCGGACTCGAGACTAACCGCACCTACCCGAACGGCAGCAGCAGTCGAACTAGTGAGAGCCATATCGGCATCAGCGGATGTCGTATCCCCTCCATCCACGGCTCCTTTGGGCGGCACAAGGCCCTTACCCTCGAGTTCTTGACGCACGGTTTCGAAGACCTTGAGCATTTTACGCCGGGCCCCTAGAGCGGCCACGCCACGGTTGGTCAAGTCCTCATCGGTCATTTCGAGCATGGTCTTCCAGTCCAGCCCTTCGAAACAGGTGGTGTACTTGTGGAGGCGGAGGGAACGAAGCCAGGCGGGCACATCCTCAAGCAATTGGGGATCCAATGGCTCTGGCCCCCGGTTAACCTTGGCGGCTAGACTGGGACTGGTGTGAGCCGAATTCGGGACCGATCCCGGAGGTCCTCCCGCTGCGTGGTGGTTCATAAATCCAAACTTGGCCCGCACCGGCGAATTGAGGCCGCGGTGGTGGCTATGCGCCGGAGGCTGTTGCTGGGGGTGGTGGCCATAATGGGCATGGGGGTGCGGGTAAGCACCGGCCTGCGAGGGGTGGTGGCCGAGGTGGCTGGGGTAGTGCACAAAGCCATCTACGGTAGGGATGCCGATGGCCGGGTTGCGCAGGGAATTGGGGGTAAGCGGGGGCTTCATATCCCCGCCATTGTGGCTGTTAGGACCCCAGGGGGAGTGGGGCGGGTAGAAACCCGGTGGCACAGATGGAGTCGTGGGCCGCGAGCTGGTGGGCCGGGCCCCCTTGAGACCGGCTGCGAATAAAGGGGATTTTAATGGTGATTTGAGTGCGGCGGCCATACCAGGTGCGTCCGTTGGGTTATCGTATACCGCCACCGAAAACTTGTGGGCGCCCAATCGACGGGCGGCCAAGCTTCCGTTGCCCTGGCCATTCGGGCCAGCAGTGGGAGAGGGCATGGATCCGTCGACGGTGGGGCTGGGCTGGCCGATCAACGGCTGACGCAGGGATGATTTAATTTCCGGCAGGTTGGACTGCAGTCTTGATTGGGAGGTGATGGGGTGGTGTACAGCGCGCCAGTCCGGGATCAGGTCCAGGTCGGTGGCTGACTTGGGGCGCTCTACAGTAGTTCCCGAACCCGATGAATCACCCTTGAGTCCCGTCAAGTTGTTGGACGAGCCGAACCCCCAGTGGCTGCTGGACAGGGAGCCAATGTCGCCGCTTAGTGCCGATCCGGGACGCTCGGACTTGACGTGCAGGCTGGTGGATTTGCCCAGGGGGTGCCCGTTGTTGGTGAGACTACCGCTACCGTCCAATCCGGTCGCCAGGTCCCGGTGGTTACGCCACATGGACATGGCCAGGGGGTCGGACCCCATCAAGGACGAAGGCCGACTGTTGGTGGGCCGGCCGAATGAATCGACACCGGTGGTATGGGGGGAGGGGGTGGCGTTAGTGCTGGTGGCACTGTTGTTACCGCCACTCAGGCCAGAGAGAGACCACCGGTTGGAAAAGGCCCCGCCGGCGGGGTCGGTGGAACCGACGCCATCCACCTTGCCACGGTTACCGCTAGGGTAGAGGGAGGTCGAGCTGGGAATGGAGACGGCCGGGTTAAGGCCCAGGTTCTTGGTCATGCCCACTAGATTGGCGGAGGATCCACCGCCCCCCAGGCGGGGCTGGGTCTCCCCGAAAGTGGTCGTGCCCCCCAGGGTAACGGAGTGGCGGTCGAACAGACGGCGGCCCTTGACGGGCCCATCCTTGTCTTCCCCGGGACCTGAGGTCAGGATGGCGTTCATGGGATCCGACTGGGCCATTTGCTGCAGCACGGTCATGAAGAAGCGGACCTGGACGGGGGAGGACTTCTGGAGAAGGGAGTAGAGGGCGGTGGTCCGCTCCGCTTCGGACAGTACCACAAACCACTGTTCAATGGCGTTGAGTTCATCCTTGAACGAAGGCTCGAGACTGATGGCGGCCATGTCGTCGATAATCTTCTCAAAGTGGTTCAGGTCCTCCACCCAACGGTCAATAACCTCGGTTTCGGAAACCCGGGGGGCCATACTCTGCAAGTAGACTTCGGAGGCAGGCCGGTTGGTCTGGTGGGAGTGGTGGTGTGGGTGATGGTGGAGCCCGATGCCGCCAAACATATTGGCCTGGTTGGCCATGGACGGGTTAGGTCCCGATGACAGGAGGTCGGAGCCCAGATGGAACGAGTCCGAGATGGGGCGTTGGGAGGCCATGGGCAAAAAGAAAGGAAACAAGAAGGGGGGCGAAGGCTAAAGTAGATGGGTCGTTAAAGGGCCAGAAGTTAGCAAATGGAAGCGGGGGAGGGGGGAGAACCCACCGGAATGCTACCCAGAGGAGGGGCGGAATGAGACGGGGTCAACTAAAACGGACGTCAAATAGAGACTATCCAAGGAAAAGGCTAGCGGGGTTTGGAGTCAACCGAGAAGTTGAGATGAGAACAAGACTAATATAGAAAGAACTAATAATAGGAGAGTGAAAAAAGCGGCCAACGGCTTAGCAGCCCGAGAAGGAAAAAATAGGGCACAGGCCGAGTGAACAAAGACGGGTGGGATAAAATAGGGGAAATGGGGGAGTGTAGTGTATATAACACAGTGAGGGCTATTAGCGGCACGAGTAGCAGTAGTAGTCGGCTATAAGAAACGTCCAGCCAGCCTGGTGAGTGAACCACTCAAGTCAGGGGAGTGACAGAAGTTATACTGGTCGGGCACCGAATTCTGGGCGGGACAGGGGGGGTAGACAATAAGGCAACACCACTAGCCCTTGGTTGTCAAGGAGGAGGCGACGGACGCTTGGCGTAGTATAATATTGTAATAGTAGTATATAATCAATAGACTAGGAAAGGCCGGGCCGCACACTCCAGTGTGAGCCGATTACGCCAGCGGAAGGGTAGATAGATAAGGAACGAATGAACAAGTTCTTCGAGCGGGCTTGGTCCAATGGGCCGAGAACAGGGGGGGGGTACTTCGTCCCGCAGTCGTCTAACTAGCGTGTGTATAATAGACGCACGGGTATCGGCCGTAAACGAGCTAAACCGAGAACCTTCAGCCGGTAAGTGCGAGGAAATGAACGGAACTGAAGTGAAGTGAAATGGAAACAGAGAGCAGGAAGAAGAGTAGAGAAGCGAAGCTGGAAGAATGGAGTGGAACGTAAAGAATAAGACGGAGAAGGGTGAAGAGGGCCGGCCAAGGTTATAATATCAGCGGGGTTTCCAAGACGCATATATTGCGAAGTAGGCGATGACAATAATAATAATAATAGTAGTAGTAGTATATAGTGTACCCACGGAAGGCTATTTTCTATTTGGGTGAAGAAGGGATGCTGCACCTCTCCTAAAGGGTATATGGTCCCGATCCCTCTCCCTGGGCCATTTTAGTATGCGGGGCCTCTGGCTAATTGTCCATGGCCCAGTGAAACCCCCCTCTTCCATCCCACCCCTACTAATGAACTACATAACAACTCCCCCTCCAGCGAAGGTTTCACACTCCGTGAAGTCCACCACCACCGCCGACGACTAGCCAAGAAACCTTCGCTCTCGCGCATCCCTCTCGTATCACATACCCATGGAAATGCCCTGAGAAATTACTGCCTTTGTACCGTACCACCCACACCCTCCTGGGCATGCAAAGCCGTGACTTGTACCACCACATCCACTGCCCAAATCTAATGGGAAGGCGGTGGTCCCATGCACCTTACACAATACCACTCTCCCTCTTCCAGCAGCGGACTAGTACCATCGAGCAAAGCAATACGGGTTAGTATGTAAAACGAAGTAGCCGGCAGTTAGGCACAACTATCAAACTTGTCGAATGCACATCAGCATGCCCCCCTCCCAAAGGAGACGAGTTTCAGCTGGATACGGCCCACCATGCAATGCCCCGCAGTAGAAGCAGCCACCAAACACACCACATGGCAGTTCCGGCGCATTGCCTTCACAAAAACCCCTTAATGACGGCCGCAATTCTTTCTTTCCCACCGCCAGAGGCTAATCCGCCACCGTCTACCATAGGCCCCCCCTCCTGCCGACGTGGCGGAAAGGAAGCTGTGTCGAAATGATCGTTGCCGTCCAGCTCCCACTTACTTCACAGCTGATAACAAGGCTGGGGAGGATTCGTGCCAAGATGATCGGGCAATCCCTACACCGTCGATCGAGAATCCACCGGCGGGCTGGCTATTCATCCGTGCGTATTGGAAACAAGCTCCGTATCGCACACTATACCGCCCATTCTATACTGTACTGTTCGCCAGTTTGAACACCCCTTCCCAACACAGTAAGGACTTGGTGGGGCTAACTATATGGTCCAAGCAGTTACCCATGATTAATTGGACTGAACCCTGCAGGGAATAGATGGCGATGGTTGGTGGGACCCAGGGCGATACCAACGGCAACCGGCCCCTATTTTTTTAGTATATGAAGCTATTTTTACCAACTAATAATGTCTCCTCCCCGATCCCTTCCCTCTCGCCTTGGGCAATCTCTGATAACGTAAGCGGTTTATGCAGAAAGCTCGGATTCAATAGCCTCACCTCACACTTTTGTCCATCACTGGAAGCTATAGGTACAGTAGGCTTAGAAAGAGAAATAGAGATGGTGGGGAAATAGAGGCGGCGTTGGATAAACTCAATGGGCGACCACCACCTTTATCACTATCCCTTGCCATTCAATGTATCTACACCCAACAGCGTTGACCAAGCTACTCTCCACCGACCGATACCACACCACACCAACTGCCCGCAGTATGAATTAGTCTAGGACCGAAAGTTCACCGACAATATGGGTAAAATTCAAACCAGCTGTATAAGGTTTTACAATATACGTGTATGGGCGAATATATGTGAGAATAGCTTTTAACCAGTAATATTGGCCGCATCCAATGGATTTTTCATTATGCAGCCTGAATGAACTTCTCCCATATTTATCAACACTGACGATGTGAGCACTTTGGTTTTCATCCCCCCCCCGTTTGGCATGCCTTTACATGGCATAGTTCCTGTGGTTCATTATGAGTTGACGACCCCTGCATTCGGTAAAGTATACCTCCTGAGTTCTCCCGATTTTACCTACACTCGCCAGTGCTATATCGGGTTGAAATCTGTGAATTCATCTCATAGTCGTCCGCTTTAATTCCCGCCACATCAGCCTAACGCCTGCTGGACTATTGACCACGCGCCCTTTTACTAGTATGGACTGGAAATACGAATTCCGCCATTCGCCACTTCGGACTACTATATCGAAGTAAATAAATTTATCGATAAGGCAAGTAATGCCTCTATCAACGCCCCATTCTTGTTGGGGGAGTTTTTTATTTTGGTAATATCGGAGGTGGAAAAGTTCGCTAGGTCATTTGGTTAATTACCCTGTATCTTTACTGATCGACTAGGGGGGCCAAGGGTCCGCTTCTTAAACATTCCGTCACTCGTTTCATAAATACATCCAACATGAAAGGGGCTGTGACGTCGTTCTTCCCATTAGCGCCCAAAGTAAATCACCTTTCCCCTATGACTATAGAAATGTATAACAGTGTCGATTTTTTATCGCCACAAATGCCACTTCTTATCATCAGGTTCATTTGTCTACTATTTGAGCATCTAATTCCACCTCCCCCTCCCCATGACGAGCTTTATAAATGGACATCTACTTCACCCAAGCCTCCAATCACCCAAGATTAAACACAAGGTAAGATTAAAAGCGGATATATATATGTAATACTGCCAATGATTGGGTTTAAATAAACGGGTAGATTGACACGGCGAAAAGCAGAGGTGCACTATATCAAAAGTGGGGGAATTAGTCAAAATAAAAAAAATAGGCTACGGTAATATTCTTATACCACCCCTCTCTCTTTGCTAGCCTCAATAACTATCCCGAACTAGCGTAGATAGTATGTTGTTGGCCATAAGGTGGCATTTACCATGGCATCCATATATATTTAATATTATGATTATCTTGGATCAGACGGGAATATTGAGCCGCCAACTGCTGAGATTGACAGTGGGTACTCAATCAAAAGCCACTGTCAACAACAGTACGGGAAAAAATATATGGACAGAGATGGGGTGGATCTTCCTGTCAATCAAGCAACCGGAAATATCCATTTGAAATACCGGTGCCGTATTAAGCGTGCCTTGGTGGGTTATTTATATATAGTTATATTTACGTATATGTATATGTATAGAATAGTGTTGACAACTTGTCTAAATTTTTACAGGGTCGTGTCATATGGAAATGGAGGCAGGTCACTATAAGAAGACAGGACAGCGAGTCTTCCGGATACGCCAGTCAAAGTAAATGTACAAGGCATGGTCACGGTGGATAGCACCGTCAGTAAGGACTAAGAGCTGTGTCCTTCGAGTGGCCGGGAATTAGTAAGTATTCTCTCGTGACACTGCTATCTATCATTTAATTTGCCTACTGGGCGAATCGATATGGGTGAAGTGCAGCTCGGTTGTTTAAGGTTTTAACCAATATGTGTATGGGAAAATCGGTGGGATGTTTATTTTCAGCCAGTAGTATTTGCCTCATCAAATGGATTTTTCGTTATACGGCCTGGCTGAACTACTCCCATATCCAAGTACTAGGCGGGTTTAAGGGGGAAAAATAGTTTTACTAGCTAAATATCCTCGTATTGAACTGAACTGAACTGAACTGGTGATAGCACCATAATGGATTATCATTTCGCACGGTTAGAATCCAGCGACCAGTCTCACCCAATCCGATCTCTCTACTCAGCCCTAATTTTTCCCGGGCTCCCCTCAACTATTCAACGTTGGTTGGTTAGCCGTTTAGGCCAGTTGGCCACCAGTGTGTGGATAATAGGCTCATCTCTCATATCATCCGCACTAAACTAAGCAACCTACTGTCTCGTCTGGTATAATTCATGCGCATTACCCTGTTTTAATCATGCCTCTCTACTCTAGTAGACCGCCTCAGTCAATGGTCACTCTCATACACCTTTTCAGTTGACACCATACAGTAGATTGACCCCCGGCCATCCCTGCAACCCGCCCTTTTACCTGTCAATCACCTTCAGTTGGGTCGCATAACACCTGCTTGCTTAATATTTCTCTTGGCGGCTATTGTGAGGTCCCAAATATTAGTGAACATTATTCAATTGTGTGCCCGCAAGTCAACTGCGCCCTTGACACTGTACCTGCGTTAATTTTTTAGAGGAAAGGTTTATTGCTTAATTGAGGCTATTTCCGTTTCCGGAATATAGGTATATTTACATTAGGGTGGATGGGGCGGGTGATTTTTGGATGTAAGGGGGGTGATGCATAACTGTACCAGAACCGGGGAGTCGGCAATAGGGAGATTATACCACACCCACCAAACGAGAGTAGTGCATGTGGGGGAGGGGGAGACATTGTTAAACTCATCAAATGGATGGGAGGAGAGGTTGCGCTGGGCCGGGCTGGGAAAATGAGGCGAATGGGTAGAGAGAGAGAGAGAGAGAGAGAGAACCCATGAAACGCTGCATCAAAAACATAGGAGTGGGGACAACGGAACAGATATACATAAGGCATTAAAGTACAGCAAGCATTACAGAATAGTAATTTAAGAAGAGAAAGTAAGGAGAGACACCATAAGTGGTACTAACAGAAAGTTGCATAGGCGAAGTGAATGGAAGCGAGAAGGGTAGGGTAAAATAAGGTAGGGGATTCGCGACGACCTTGGCCCTATTGAACGCGGTGAAACACGGCACGGGTTAGGGGAGGGTCAGGCGGATGGGTGGGAGTATCCCATGCACTGACGAGCGCAAGGCACGTCAAAGGGACGTCGAGTCGACCGTGGGGGAGACCACCATAAGAGGTGAATGTATGAATGCCTGGGTATCGCGCGGGTAGATGTGGAGGTGCACACAGCGCACCCTTAGGCCTGGATAGTGCGGGGCATAAACCGTTGGCGGTCGGACAGCTCGGGGATGTTGAAACGGTCCATGCGTTCCATGAAGTCGAGCATGTCCTGGGACCGCCGTTCGCTGGGGCTCAATGGGGCCTCTTGTTTAACGAGCCGACCACGGCCCATACGGCGGACAGCAGTGACTAACTTGGCGAAGTCCATGCGGGACTTTTGGTTTTCTGAGAGGAGAACGCGTTGGTTGGCCAAGTCGCTCAAACCGGGACGCTGGAGCTGACGGTGGAGTTCGGAAAAATCGGACTCCATTTCCGACCGGAGACAGGCGGAGTTGCGAGAAGAAGTGGAGCCAACCATGGTGCCATCGCTGGAAAGAAGCGACTCGTTGGAAGAGCGAGCGGAGGAGATGTACTTGGAGAGCATTTTGGATGTATGGGGGATAGTGGCTGGTGCGCGTGTGTATGTGTACCGGAGGGGAAATAAGAGACTAGTAGGTAGGCTAAGGAGAAGTACGTAGAGATATTCAAAAGGGTGGTTAGGGTGGGAAGGGAGTTTAAGAAAGTAAGTGATGATGGTACTGCCTCTTATCGGGTGAGAAGGTGGGCCGTATTTATATTTCGGCCCCCTTCTGCGTGATAATCTGTAATGGATGGCCTGGAGGTTGAGGGCCCAAAAGAAAGGGATGCGGCGGCGGCTGAGGTTCCACCATGGGGGGGCTGGGAGAAACCACCCATAAAGATGGGAAAGGACGATGGGAGAGAATAGGGCCGATCCCCCTACATCCCCCATCATTGTGTAGTATAGTAAGTGCCAGCCCCCCCTGTTAGGTTTTCTTTGGCTTAGCCTAGACTGGCCAATCAACCTCCCTCTTCTCCTATTTTCTGACCCGTGGTTGTTTCTGTAATTGTATGCGTTACGCAGTTTATCTGAGCAGCCCTAGTTAACGGCTGTTCTCTGTGTATGTATGCGCATTTATCCTCTACATGCCCCCCTCTCTAGGTATGGTATTTAGCAAAGAAGGCCGTTCCCTGACTGGGGCGTGTTTCGTCTTCCTTTACTTCGTTTCGACCGTGTCATTTATTCCTATTAACCATTGTCGATGCCTATAACTCTGGCACTGGTGTAGTTATCCTTTGGATTTAGGCTGTCGAGGGAGGAGGTGTTGGGACAGTGCCTATTTCACCGACCAGGGACTGTTAAATTGATTACGGTAGCGCGGGCGGGCCGGGCGATTTGGTTGTGAAAAGTAGGTACAATTACACGAAGTTGTTTCAATAGGGCTTAAGGATGACCCACTATGCCGTGCGAGAGACGAAGCACTTTTTTTCGCTTAGGAGTGATCGTTGGTACTGGTCGCTTCACAGTCAACCCCCGCACATCCTAGCCGTTCCCATCCTAGTAATGATCGCCGGGTACACTTTATTCGCCAAATCGACCAATCTCTCCCCCTTCCTTCTCCAAACTCCTTCCCATTTTTTATTCACAAAAAATGATTCGTTTACCACCAATTCACATCCATAATTTACTTTTGTTTCCACAGGCAGCCGTCCGTCCCTTCCCGCATTCCATCGGGTAAGTCGTTTTCCACCGCCCTCTCCTTATTTCATTTTTTTTTTCAACAGAAATATCTAACAATGCGGGCAGCGGCTGGTGTTGTTCACAAAGAAACCTAAGTGCCACTGACTAAGCTTTTTCATTTCCGCTACATAAAGCTGCTTTGCAGTCTATCTTTACAAAAACGGAAGCTTCCAGTTTCAGTTCCGGGACGATACATCGCCCTGGGAATCGGTGCCTCGTCTAGTTACCAGCCGATGGAATTCCATACCCTGGCCCTCCTCCTTCCAATATGGCTCAGTGAAGCCATGGACGCGAGAAGCTGGCTACTGCTGAAGGGCTGCTCTCTTTGGTGGAATTCACTAACATATCCCCCATGTAGTGGGTATATACCCTTTCCAGTGTACTTCCCCCTTTTAGGATTAAACTTCATCCAAGAAAATGCGTGTGTGCTACTTTAGTCTTGATCCAGTCTGGGGCGCACGATTGGAATTAAAACCGTGGACTGTGTAACCAATTTCCTTGGATATCCCTTATTGTTATCAACATTATTAAAAGAAAAAGAAAAGGAAACATGCGCCCTATCCTTTTTCCCCTTAGGCGTTATCATAGTCGC
This sequence comes from Dimargaris cristalligena, assembly GCA_027576995.1. Lineage (NCBI taxonomy): Eukaryota > Fungi > Kickxellomycota > Dimargaritomycetes > Dimargaritales > Dimargaritaceae > Dimargaris > Dimargaris cristalligena. Next base: position 48,155 of record JANBQC010000112.1, read on the forward strand.
CGCAGTATTCTGTCTTATATGCCTGAGGGTGGCCATGGCGGTTACCCGGGCTGTTCCGGTTCTCCCCCACTCCATAATGCCCGGGTTTTCTCTGTCTCCAATCTCCACCCAATCCACTTCAGCAAGGCCATATATCCCAATCTGAATGTGAGTAGGCCGGAGGACTTCCCAGCAAGTACCTGCTTAGATTTTCGCATTGTATCTCCCCAGACCTGGACTGAGGAGTGTGAAAATACTGGACTATCTGCGATATTCATAGGCTGACGAAAGGTGAGGGTAAAATGTCAACAACAACACCATTATTTATTCGACTACCCACAATGCGGCGAATAGCGGGGCTACTGGCGGATGAGACAACCGCGGGAAACCTAAATCGAGACTCAACCACTCGGAACGTCCCTCAATTGACACGCATCAATCGTAGGTCCTGTTACTCCTTTAAGGTACTGCTATTAGGTTATTCCCAATGCAATGAATTATCAATTTCCTGGGAATGGCGTATCCCTTGTAGCCAGTCCCATTAGTGTAATACGAGGAGCGTTGATTAGTATAAGAGGGTGTCATGTTGAAATTCCGACTATAACCGTACATCCCCACAAGCCAAATATATTGGGCAGCTATAGTCATTGCATAGCCGAGGCTTCCGGTTGGTTTACGTGATACACCCGTACTCGATATAGTAAGTATCGGCCAGAATACCACTCAATAATTTCCTACAGAATACTCTTTACCCCGCTATTAATATTCACATCCCCCTGTCTACAAACTGTGGGCTGTACACGGGATGGATTGTAAAGCAAGTATCTCTACCGTTGATAATGGGGTTGTGTGTGAATGTGTTTTGCTTTGGCGTAACATTCGTGATATCCGTTTCAAGTGCGCTGGTCCATTCCGACTTTAGATTATGTTTTCACACCAGTGTCTCCCAACCATGTAACCCACAGCCACCGCTACACATCACACCTTTGCATAGGGAAGCCAGGTTGCAGGGGAGAGGGTCCTGGGAGCGCCCCCGCACCCACTTTAACATTGTCGCGCCGACAGACCTCACGAAAGACCTTCTGCTTGGGTGGGGCTTGAACTTTTTCGCCGGCCTGCTGCCCCCCTCTGCAGTTGAAGGCTGTGGTGGAATATGCCCCACAGGGGGTGTATTGGGTCTGTACCCACCACCCCTTTCTATCCCTAGTATATGTGTGGGATAGAATCTAAAAGTCCAGTCAGGTGTCAACCAACATTCACGCATTCTGGCAAACAGCTTTAATAGAACCTATAATTTGACATCTGACTGTTAGATATCCATTTTCCACCGGTACCATTGCCTGCATCTCCTTGTCCATTGGATATCCCCATTACCCAACCGCATCCCCCAACTACAGTTGGTTTATTCAAGAAATGTGGCATATTGTGTAAACAGCCCCACTCGAATCCTTCAGGTCATAATATATGTGGGAAACTCGGAGGTGGTTTAGATGGCTACCCACTAGCATTCTAAATCTCACGAATCATAAACGAATACTTGTTGTTTATTTACAATCGTCTGCCTCAAAATTTAGTACAAATCTGGTGCTTTGTAACCTTCACTCTCGGAGCATATCTCGCCGAGGCATTATCCACCCAGCCACCCAGTAAACATAATTCCATTTCCCATCACCTTTATGGCGGGCTTCCAGAAACCATTTAATATATAACCATTGCATATACACAATGATTCCATTAATAGGATTATCCTTAATTTTATGTCTTTATTTTTCAACAAACAGGTATTTTGCCTTGTATGAAAGAGTGGGGGCGGGTTTTCAGACCACCAACACCACCGCCCTGCAAAAGAATTGTCTTGACAATTAGCGTGCCAAATGGAAGCCTACCCTTTGTAGCTTGGTGGAAATACGGGGACGCGTTGGAGTAAAAACTTTGGCATACAGTGGTCAGTTGCGTTGGGCTGGAGGGATGGGTGTGACAATAATGCCCACCGGATGTGGTGTAAATCAAGAGGTTTCATACTTCACCACGAACAGTGCACACATGAAAAGGGGTATAGGGAATGGGGGAAGACCTCCTACAGTGAAAACGTCTCCCGTATCTGTAATCCAGATACAGAAGTCATGACGTATTGTAAAAGGGGATCGAAAAGAGGACATGGAGGTAGGCTGAATAGTCATGTTAAGTGAATGCCCATCGGCCATTACTAAGGCACATTAGCTACTTATCCCCTCCTGGTAGGCCTATTATTCATTTGGGAATGATATATACCAGAGGGTTCTATTAATAGAACCATGCTAGACAAAGGGGGTGATGAGGTGTACGGCTGAAGGTAAAAGTTGGCGGTTTAATAATTTTTTTAATTATTATGTACATCCTTCAAGTTGGTGTCTTTGGCATGGGCGTCATGTTCATTCAAGCTTGCTCTAGGGGGGGGGCGTAGAGCATCGCCTGGTGTCGACTTTGAATATACCATTGGCAGCCCAAACTAGTTCATTAAATTGCGGACTTTCCGCTTGAGCATAATGGTTCGGTTATTCAAATTTTGTACCGCCATTGACCCTCCCTATAAATGACTTTGACCAGGTGCGTATATATTAATAACAAAGCATTTAGATACCTCTAATTTCTCTTCCAGCGAGAGGGAACGGGTGGGCTTTTTAATCAAATTTTCCTTTTATTATTCGTTGAGCTGTGACCAATGGCAAATCGTTTACAGGGTGTATGAGTCCAACCGATTTTCAACTATATCTTCAACGAAAGGCAGCGGGAAAATAATTACTTCCACTGAGTTGACACTACCGCCTTGAAATATTCAATGCATAGGGGCAACTGTTGCTAGTATTAGTCTGTGTAGAAAGCTATAACCTACTCCAATCTAATCGGCAGCATTCATACCTTTGGCTGAATCTGTAACATCTGTACCCTTTTCCCGTATACTCGTCGTATTTTTTTTCGACTGCCGGCTAACTGGTTCCATCGCCCTATTTTCGGTTAGCCAAGGCTAGCTTACGTAGGTCAGGGCTGAGGAGAAGAGGTGATCGGTTAGGATCTGCCCATGTATTCTTTGTTTTTGCCATACCGTGAAACGGTAGGCAGTGCTGCCGTTTGGCCCAATTCATACTTCTTCATTTTAGCACACTATTCATCTTCTATCACACTTTTTTCGTAACTTTTTCTATTGATAGGCATTTTATATAACGGGGGAGGTAGGCTGCAGAGTAGGCCGTTCCCTCCGTATTTTTAATATCCAGTCAACTAAATAAGAAAAGGGATTGGGTGGGAGGGGAGGAGCGGCAATCCTTTCGTTGTGATGCACAGTGTATAATTAGAATTACGATTATCGCCAGCATTCCATGGGTGATTTCTAAAACCATAGCACTGGATTACCCATCAAACGCCCATTATTCCTCTACCTCATTCCTGTCCTATCCAGTATTCGCTGCATTATTTCTACCGAAAACTGATGAGGGAAAATGGAAATCCAATCTACATTTTCTCTCGCTCTCGTTCTCCCTAGTGCTGATGAATGTCGGCGATTTACACCCACCTCCCATTGGGACAGCTCACTGACCCACCATTATAGGTGGTCACCACCACTTATTCTTCAGGAGGCCGAGAAAGGCGGGGATTGCTTGACCGCCCCTGTCTGACTTTGATTCCGATAATCTTTCGGGGGCATTTAGTGGTTGGCGGCAGATGAGAAATGTACAGTCCCAGGTCAATCATCGCAATATGCCAGTCGGCTAATTTAAATGATTTCTACTATAATATCGGGTATATATATAGGGATGCTGCCCACTGTTCCACGGAAAACTCTAAATTATTCTTAATAGTCGATCTGTATAATTGTATCGGAAATCCTATACTGGGTTTCAACCCCGATGTTTTGATGTTTCCGTTTCCGGAAATCAGGGAGTGGAATAGATGTCCCTGTGTATATATGTGTGTGTATGTGTCGTGGAGGACGCGGTAGTCAAATAAAAGCATTACATAATGAACCACCGGACATTATAATGATGGCGTGACTTCTCGGAGTGAGTAATTCTTGTGGAAGGGACATGTATTCATTAACCCATGGAATATGTCCGTTCTACGGCGGACCGGCACGATGATATTCTCACATTGACAAAAGCTACTCGATCAGCGGAAGCGGAGCAGAATAGTGGTTTTTATCTGAGATACCATGTATCCTATATCTTTATTTTTTTAAAAAAAAAGACATCTACAGCTATCCATAGGTTTCTCTCTTACTAGTAAACCGAATTTAGTCAATATACCTTATTTAAATAGCCGCTATCATACTCTAGCCCGCACCGGCAACCGCTTCTCATTACGTATGGTGGATTCTGATACAAATGCGCACCTTCAGTATTGTAAATATAGGTCACCGTTGGTAGGTGGGTTCTACGGTGTTTTTGAATCCATCTGCCAAGTCAAAGATTGGCTATGAATCGGCCAATTTAACACCCCTAAGATCCTCCTACGATGTTAGGGATAGGTAATTCAGGACTATCCCATGATCATTTGGGTTGCTCTATAATCATAACAGATGGCTGAGAGAATATCCCCCTTTTTAGTGACTGTGGGTGATCATCAGAATTCGTATATCCCGGCGTCAGTAAGGGTCACAGTGTGATTATGGTGGCTATAAGGGATGAGTAATGCACAGTACATCTTTAGCCAATCTGCCCTGTTTGTCGCTAGCTGTGGTCGTATCCGAGAGTGCCACGGGCTCCTTATAGCAGAGGCAAATATGCTACGTGGGTGCCCTACAGATTAGGGCAGTTATACCCATAACCCTTGGGGCAATGGCAGGGGGTCTTGACAAGCGGAATCCAGCAAACCAAAGCTAGGGTAGGTGCGATTGATGGCAAAGTCACCCGAATTATTTATTTTTACACCATAGAGTTTACATCCCTATATACTAGCATATTCCCCAATCCCAATGATAAAGCCTGCCTGATTTTAGAATACACAGACTTTTTTCGTCCTAGCCGGTACTTGTATCTGAGTAGAACTGCCTATTATTCACCCTGTGGCCGATTGAGGTGGCGTAGATATAGCTACCGCCTTTGTAAAAAATAAAGGTCTTTCCCAATCGGAATAAAGGGGGGACTTTAGTGGAACTCATCCTACAACAGGATTGTTATGAAATCAAATATGTTATCCAGCAGTATAAAGGGTCACCCAAAACCAAAAAGAAGTGAGGTTGGCATGGATGATTAGCCTCAATTAGAGTTATGTCGTGTCCTTTGGTGGTTCCATTAAAACATCAATAGTACAGTTGTTTAATTAAACAAGTAGTCATAGGGACAGGGATCAATAATTATGTATAGTATATATCGAATGAAATATAAGGGGAGGTGGAGTAACTGGGGAAATTAGTTAACCAATACAGCTATTTCCATAGTGCAAATATCTTAAACCTCACCCATATGGCATGGTTAAATCGGTGGAGAGGGACAGTCTGGCAATATATATATTAATATAAAGCGTAACCGGCCCCCAGACTACCGATAAATTACGATTCCTTAAACTAACACCTAAAACACAAACAATTATTTCTATTTTATCACGTGATATAATATTTATTAATAAAATCTATTTATTATGGAGAATTTTCAGTTATGGCCATATGTAGCCGTTGGCACCGTATCCCGTTAGATCTGCGAAGTTAAGTGGTTATCAGCCAATTTAGTACTGAGGTGGGTGACCACTTGGGAATAGTTGGTGCTATAACTTTTTATTTCAAATTATATGTTTATTTGTGTTTATGGAATTAGAACACTCTCTAATTCTCGTTTTATTTATTTAGGGATTGTAAAACCGACTTTTAATGTAATTTTAGCTAAATAACGAAATTTCTGTTAGCTGGATCGGATTTAAAGACTAAAATAATAATCTACCAAACTTACCATTAAAATGTTACTCAATACCATATTCAGTGGACCCGAACTCCTCCTATATGGTCGTCTATTTATTGTGCTGACATGGCAAATAATCTATGTCGAGGTTTTTTAATTTATGAGGCAGCTAGGGAATATAGATGGGAAGCACGGCCTTACTGTGAAAGACTTTGAATGACTTACATTCGATACGATCTAAATAGTTCGTGTATTTTTTAACCAGTGAAAACTGGCACACTAAACGTACATTTTATTTTACTGCTAGGCCGAAACTCTTCCATCGGCATGGCATTGGTACTGTTATGTGTGAGTGTGCGCGATCATGATAGTTACAAAAGAGCGATTTATTGGCGGCAGTAATACGAAGGAAACGGAGTCTAGCGAATTTGCGGTAGTCGTAATCGAATAGAAGGACATCGTCATTTGAGGACCTATGTTTAGACATCAATCGATCCGTTTTTTACTGGATTATTTTGAGGACACATGTTGGACGTAGGGTTGGTCTCGGCTAGTACGCCTGTAATGTCTTTGGGGTTAGTTGAGATCAAGGGTGGAGTAGGCACCTGTGGTGGCCTAGTCGAATACTCGTTTACATGGGTCGTCTGGCTGGTACCTGACACCCCCGGTGATACAGTATCAACAGTATTAAATATCCTCACAACGAAATAATAATTACATACCAACGTCCACCCTGTTACTAATCAAAGGTTATTCATCCCATTAAATACAATAAAAGCCATAGAGCCAAGTGTAAAATTACATAACCCGATTCCTCAGATAAATCGCTGAGGTCAATGGAGGCTAATCAACACCATTAAATAAGCTAGCACCACATTTCCAAAAAAACTAAAAAAAACAAAAATATGTTTAATAATATGGATATCCGAGTTACATGTGCACTTAACAATATATTATCACAGTTAGATAAACTTAATAATATAATACCGTGCGTTGAAAAATGTATGAAACCACCCGAAGCCAACGGAAACAACGAAGAGATCACCTACCTATATCTCATTAATCCAGTCATACAATATAACTTGGTTCGATCCTCGTCCCTTTTTTCACACATTATATATATATATATATATATATAATGCAAGATCTATTCGGTAGAGGGCTTGGGCGGCTGGGCGTGCTGCTTCGTAAGGGAGGTGTTGAAGGCTGGGGACGATGAAGTCCGAGTCAATTCGCGGAGGCACATCGTCGCATAGCAGCTGGACCGCAGGGTGAATTCCACCTGGAGGGCTAGATGTTGGCCCTGGTCCAAAATAGCCGGGACCTCCCGGTTCTGGGCCCGGTCCATATCAGTGATGCATAGGGGCTGACTGGGGTCTTCGTAGCGGATGAACTTGAAGGTGGCGTCCTCAACCTGGCCCAGGACCCGGCGGTAGGAGCCTGGCAGGGAGGTATTTTTGACGGCCCGTTTCATTTGGAGGGGGTCCAGCTGGTCCCGCTTCATAAAGTCCACGTAGGCCTGGCCCACGGCGTTGGTGGGATATTTCATGTCAAACCCGGGTAGGGGAAGGACCAGGTCCGCGATACTATACTGGTTCACGGTGTCCTCCGTTACGACCTCCACCTGCTCATGGGGAGACCGCTTACCTTCGCTAGCGTCGTTGGGCTTGTCGGAAGCATCAATAGTGCTTGGCACTTCCTCGGAGGGCTGTTCTTTGGACACCACGACCAAATCGCCGGGGACCAGTTGGCTAGCCCCGTAGAGACGGATGCGCTCGCTGGCCATATGGTTCCACACATAGGACTGGTAGCCATGCAGATAAAGGGAACGCAGGTGGAAGGGAATCGCCTGAAGGGCGCCGGCGAAGTCCTTGGCGCCCCGTTTGGCCAAATGGAAAAGCACATCGCGTTCCGCCACACAGCGACGGGGAACCCGTTTGAAGATTGCATTAGCATCCCGGTTCGTTTGCCAAGCCTGGCGCACTTCAGCCATTTCCCCCACTTCCTCCGGCCGCGGCTGCAGGATAAGGTTCACCGCGTTTTCCGCATTGCCCTGCAAAATCGCCCGACCGATATCGTGCGTGGCCGAACCCGGGGAATTACCGAAGCGCTGCAGACCGAAATAATTAATGAACCCGTTCTGGATCCACTGGGACACCTCGGGAGTGGCCTGGGCCACGTCCAATTGGAGGTCCCGGAGGGTCACGGTGAACCGGTTACCGTAGAGGTCACCCAGTTTCAGGAGCCGGGTCATTCGGTGGAAGTCGCCCACCCGCATGCCCACCAATCGTTTGTTGAGGCCCGCCAGACGTTCGGGATTAGCGCGTTGCACGGTGATGACCTGGGTAGTTACGCCGCGCCGGTCTTTGGTACCCGCGGACGTGATATTTTTGGGCTGCAATCCCCCGAGTTTGGCAATCGTTTGGATACTATGCATCGTCTCCTGGTTTTCCTTGCACAAGTGGAAGGCCACAACTTCCCCTTCGCCGGGCAACTGGTTCAGTTTAGTGTTGGGGCGGGGCTTATTGCGCTGGTCCTTGGATTTGCCGGGCATAATCACAATTTTACCGGCCTCCGCCCGGCTATGCACGGCCGAATCGAACGTTTTGATGGCCATGTGGAGCTGGGTGCGGGTGGGCTTGTCAAAGTCTTGGCTTACTACCACTTGATTAATGGTCGAACACGGGTTGCAAAGCATATCTTCGAACTGCCGGTGCTCCTCCTCGTTGAGCCAGGTTTTGAGTAGGTTGAGCTTGTCCGCAAACTCCAGTTCTACGGATTTCTCGGGGGCAGCCTCCTCTTCCTCCTCCTCCGCTGCTACTGTCGCCTTACCCTTACCCTCCTTCTCCTGGTCAGGAGTGGGGGCGGGGGGAGGGGGAAGGCCACACGTGTTTAAGCGAATTACCTGGCGATTCAAATCGACCTCCTGAACCACGAAATCGGAAAGGAGGTGTTTCAGGATCCCGGAACAAGCGGGTCGATCGGCGGGATTGCGGAACAGGGTGATCCCAACGGCATGTTCCGTCGCGAACGGATCAACTGGCTTCCCGTCTTCCTTCATGGCACCCTGGGCCGAGGCAGTTGCGTCTGGGGTAGGCGAATCGGCCTTTGAACGCTTGGTTTCGCTGCCTTGGGACCCGGGGGTTTCCCCTGAACGCTTCAGGGAGATCTCAGTAGTATCGGATACGGACATGGCGGAAGAGACGAAATGAACCAAGCAGAGAATACGTGGGAAGTCAAAAAAATAATCAAAACAACCACTGGTTTTATTGGGAATACAATTCGGGCTAATGTCCAGCTTTAGCTGTTAGGTAGGTGTAGTTATATTTTTGGGTGCCTAGGAAGGCAAGAGTCCCTTTAGGCTAATTGGGAAAATATACCCCAAAGGGTATCCGAAAATCTCGATGAAAAAGGCGGATATGGCAATGGAGTTGGGTTGGGTATGTTGTGCAACGCCAGGTCGATGGTACTACCCTGGACTTTCCTAATCAAAGCGCGGCTGTTTTGAAGAGACATGGCGCCATGTCTTCATTAAATGTCCAACGATACTAAGGCAGTATGCTTTAGACATAGGTCTGTAATTCATACAAAAAAAGGTAAACCAGTATATACTAATGGAGACTCGATTCAACTATAGCCATACTAGGGCTTAATGCGCCCTGAGCATTCTACCGGTATTTATTTTCACGAGACTGTTTCACCCAGCCGCCCCAATTTCTCGAATGAAGTGATACGTTGCTGAACACTTTTAAAAACAATGTATTTGGTTAAATGGTTTACTCGGGGAGTAGTTTAAAATTTAAATGTAATAGTTGTGGAGGTGCAGAAAAGCATACCGCCTGTTGTGGACAGCAATCATGTGTCAATCATATAATAGACGAAGGACAACTAACTATAGTAAGTAAAAAAGGGGGTTCTTTAAAATAGATGTCGTACAAATTATTAGATCAGCCAGTCCCTACCCCATTTTAGCAAGCTAGATTGCACAGTGTGGCCAATTTCACTGGCTTTTTGAAAAATACATAACATAACAAGTGCACTCAAAATTCTGTTATGGGATTTGGTAAAAATGTAAATAATTCACTGAAAATAATAGATAATCGATGGAAATTGGATTTAAAGAATTTATTAAGAAAAATGAGGAAGAGAAAAACTGGTTGCCGAATTCAAGAAAGTGTGAAGTTGCTGGTATTTATATGGCAAGGAACTAGTGATAAATATAGCCATTCCTGATTACAATCAGAGGCTATCTATATTTAAGATTGATGAGCTCGTTGAACAATGGGGACCTGTGGTAAATTAC